>BMAO01002727.1:189680-426223 GCA_019973975.1 Trichonephila clavata
TTTTTAAAATATTTTTGGACATTTCAAATTATTCTTTCTTTTAAAACATTTATAATAATCTATGACCTTGAACTGGTTTACCAGTGCTTAACTCACCGAGAGTAATAAATTGCCACTAAATTTTGAAACAAAAAAACTCAAAACGAAGTTAACAGATTTATCAGTAATTAAATTTAAGGATCATAAGGTATGTATGACTAATATTACTGGTTATAAAAAAGAATATGTTTAAAATTACTTGTAGGCTGAATATTAAAAAATATCATTAAATTTATTATTTTAATATAAAATTATTTTTTTTAAATTGAAAATACAGTATACTCCTGTACAAAGTTTTTTTTTTTTCAATTCCTACCATTAGTTCACACTCTCCTATATATATATATATATATAAAAAAAAATATATTTATTATATATATATATATATATATATTATATATATGTAATGACTTCTAACTCTCTTTAACTTTACCCCGTTAAATTATTTCCTAGTTCTTACACAATACCGTTATAATCTTAATCTAATTGGTCGCGCGCATTTGCATCTAATCACGACTCCTGTTACAAAAGAGTCGTACGACCTTCACCGCCAGTCTAAAAACTCGGAGCAGACGGTTACGCGCTCTCTTCTCTCTTGTCTCTTGTCATCATGTAGTGTGCTGCAGCTAGTGTTTGTGTATTGTGTCGTCCTTGCCTTTATGTGTTCAAGATGCGAAATAAAAAGTTTAATTAACCTCAAGACTGCCTCACTTCAAATCTAATATAAAGAATCATATTTCAACGAACATCGTCTTATTATATATGTATATGTATATATATATATCTTGGTTTCACAAATTTTCAATCGTTAATAAAATACTTCTTATTTATCCACTCAAGTTACTCCTCTATATGACAGCACCATTGGATAAAACAGCTTTTGTGAAATATATGTAGGAAAGGAGTGCAAGTTTTTCTTTACTTCTTTTGATTTTTATTGTAAGAGATGGCGCCACTAATTGAAACCACGTGAGTTTTAGCTGCGCGATACGATGAGATTATGTATTTATAAAGGTGGCAGAAAGAAGAAACTGGGAGTTGCACCAAAGCTTGAACGAAGGCAGGTCAGAGGAAATCGCTCTCTCCGTTGTTTTGAGAAAGAGTACGTGTTTTCGGAATTAGTATGGTGTTATCTCGAATAATTTAAAACCCCTTGTAAATAGTTAATGTTTTAGTTGTGTTATTAATAAATTAAGTTATTTTAACTCTGCGTGCTTATTTTAACATTAAAATCGAACCTTCCCCTAGACGCCGTCCCACAAATTGGGGGTTCGACCGAGAATTTTTTTAACTATTCAAAGTTTTATCTAAGAGCATTTTTTTAAAAGTTTTACCTCCTCATCGATTTTTGATTTCCTGAGTGGTACATAGACCTTGCCTTGCATCGAATAGAAACCCGGCGAAGCCTTCAGCTGGATAAGAAATTTTACGAGCGATACGGAAATACTTCAGCGAGAACAGTCAACAAGAAAAAGGAGTCCATTGAGACTTGGTTAGAAACACGGAATCTTGGCGAATTTCCACGTCAGCTACAGTCAAACAAAACTGGAAGCCCAGCGACTCAACGAGATACTGAACGGGATTACCTTGATCATTGAGGTCAACACTGACGAGAGAACCTTTGGAACTGCATCGAATTGCGAGTTATCAACACGAAACAAGATTTCCTGTGTCATTGAGGTCAAGGTAAAGTGTCTTCAGAATTACATTGAATTGTGCTAGTATCCTTTTTTTTGGTATGTGTGAGTAATAGGCGAAAATTATATAAATGAATGATTTTGTGTGTATATTTCCTGTTCTGTAAATCTGAAATTGAATTTTGAAGTACTAGGTACTATTATTGGTTTAATTGCAGACACAAATATTTGATGTTCCTTTAGTTTTGGATTAATAACTGAGTACTTGTGTTTTTTTCTTAATCTATTTTTGATAAATGAGAGGAACGCGTTGTTTTTTTTAATAAAAAATAAAATTTATATTAACTGTAATACTGTTGTGTTTTGTAAAAGGATTTAAGTTCCGGGAATTCTTTAAAAAGTCCATTTTTGTCTATAATTGTTTATAATTGATAATTGCATCTTATTTAAATTATCTTTTGTTTCATTTTAAGTGAGTAAACTTTTTGCGTGTCATTTTAATGGTTTTGTCTCATTTAACTTGGGTAAAAATTTAAGTTGCTCTCTGGGTCACCATTCTGAGTATAAAAATGGCATTCTTACTCGCGAAAAGGAAAGAGGATTTGGTGTCACTCGCCGAGGATTTGGATCTTGCTATCGAAGCAGGTATCACAAAATTGAAGTTAAAGGAGCTGATCGTAAAAAGCCCAGATTACGTTGAAGACGATGTTAAAAAGATGCTTGATAGCATAGTGGAGGAACGTACAGAAAGGCTGAGAGAGAAAGGGCTGAGAGAGAAAGGGCTGAGAGAGAGGATATGCGAAAGGATGAGAGAGAAAGACGAGAGTACGAATTAGAGAAGTTGCGAATACAAGCGCAACAGACGGCCGGTATGCCGAATAACACCGAAAACGTTCAAGCATCGAATAAACTGTTTCACGAAACTTTTCATAAGTTTAATATGAAGGAAGATATTGGTTTGAATCTTACCTTATTTGAGCGTCATGCAGAACTAACTTCCTTACCGAAAAAAGATTGGGTTCAAAAACTTATAGGTTTAATACCCGTCGAAATTGCCCATCTGATCACAAGAGAACCAACTGGTAAGTGTAACGATTACGATCATATAAAGAAGTTGCTCTTACAAAGATTTAAATTATCTCTCTCTCCGGAAAAATTTCGTCAGTTATTTTTGTTTCACCAAAAGTCCGATGAACGAACATGGCAAGATTTTCAACACGAATTACAGACGTATTTTGATGGATGGACTTTGGGCTTAAAAGTTAACACCTACGACCAATTACGAGAACTTATCATAGCCGATCAAATGAAGAAGAGGGCGCCGTATGATTTTCAGGAACACTTTTTGGACGAATGGTCTACTATTAACTCATCTATTGAGCTAGCGAAAAAATTTGAAGATTATGAGGACGTCCGAAGAACTATAGGGCCAAAGCAGTTAAACTCATTTGCTAAGAGATCGAACAATAACGATAATTGTTCTCGAAGGCAAGAACGTTTTCACCTTGGAAATAATTGGAATGATAGAAAATGCTTTCAATCGACGAGAACTTACGATAAAAGAGTTAAACAGGTAACATGTAGCTACTGCAGGGGACCAGGTCACTATGCCGTAGATTGTACAAAGCGCAACAAGGGTACGAAAATCAATAAATCTTCAAGCTCTCCGGTCCAGATCTGTTCTCGAATTCAGCAAGACAGAATTAAGACCAGGAAAATAACCATCGGAAACAAGACTTTTGAGGCTCTAATCGACACTGGAAGCTCAGTTTCGCTCATTCGTGAAGATGTAAGCAAAGGAATCATCGAGCAATCGAAGCTCTCGAAGGACATTGTCGTGTTATCTGGATTGGGAAAGTACGAAGTCAAAACAAAAGGATCGTTCCAACGAGAAATCGAATTGGATGCAGAGAAATATTCCGTAATATGGCATGTCGTGCCTGTGGTGCATTTGGAGTTCCAGGCAGTGATAGGATCGGACATTTTGGAACAAGCTTTTGTTGGCTTTGATAAAAAAGGTGTTTATTTCCGTAAACACGAAGAGAAGGTGTGGTTTGTGAATACACAGGTTTATGAGGAAAGAACTGAAGACGAAATCGAAGTTAAACATGTTATCAATCCTCAAATAAGAAAGGAACTCTCTGAACTAATCAACAGCTATACACCTAAGAAGACCGAAACGACAAATGTATCCATGAGAATTATCCTGAAGGATGATATACCAGTTTACCAAACAGCACGCCGTTTGTCGTTTCTGGAGAATCAGACCGTCAACAAGCAGATCGACGAATGGTTGGATAAGGGAATCGTGAGACCAAGCTCTTCTGAATATGCAAGTCCAATCGTGTTAGTCAAGAAGAAAGACGGTACCAATAGACTATGCATTGACTATAGGAAACTGAACCGAAAACTATTCAAGGATCGCTTCCCCTTGCCACTGATAGAGGACGTATTGGATAGGCTGCAAGACGCCAAAGTGTATTCCACGTTAGACTTGAAAAATGGGTTTTTTTCATGTCGACGTAAACGAGGATTGCAAGCATTTCACCTCCTTTGTTGTACCAGACGGGCAGTTCGAATTTAATAAGGTACCTTTTGGTCTCAGTACAAGCCCAAGCGTATTCCAAAGATATGTGTACAGCATTTTTAGGGAACTCATGCGAAAAGGCATCGTAATAATTTATTTGGACGATTTGATCGTTCCAGCTAAAGATAAGAAAGAAGGTTTGAAAAAACTAAAGAAGGTGTTTGAGGTCGCATCCAGATATGGGTTGGAGATCAAGTTTGAAAAATGTCAGTTTTTAAAACGAAAGGTGGAATTTTTGGGTCACGTTGTCGAAAATGGAACGGTGCGCCCTTCAGTTGCAAAAACGATAGCTGTCAAGAGGTTTCCTGTACCAACGACTGTCAAACAAGTCCAAAGCTTTTTAGGACTCACTGGCTATTTTCGAAAATTTATTCCGTCATACTCTAAAATAGCGAAACCTTTGAGTGATTTAATTAGAAACGACAATCGATTTGTCTTTGAACGACCTCAAATAGAAGCATTTGAAAAGCTCAAGCAATTATTGACTGAAAGTCCAGTATTAAGTATTTTCCAGCAGGGAAAAACAACCGAATTGCACACGGATGCAAGTCAACAAGGCTACGGAGCCGTCTTACTCCAAGAGGCAGAAGATGGAAAATTGCATCCAGTTCAATACATGTCTAAGAAAATACTCCGGCAGAGGAGAAGTATAGCAGCTATGAACTTGAAGTTCTTGCTGTTGTCAACGCTTTAAAGAAATTTCGTACCTACCTTATGGGAAATCATTTCAAAGTCATAACGGATTGCTCAGCGTTTCAAAGGACTATGGACAAAAAGGATTTGGTTACTCGTATAGCGCGATGGTCATTATTGCTGGAAGAGTTTGATTATGAAATTGTGCATCGTTCCGGGCAAAGAATGCAACATGTGGATGCCCTTAGTAGATATCCAGTCGCAATAATTACTAACGATACTCTAACCGCAAGATTAAAAAGGGCACAACAAGAGGATGAATACACTCAGAGTCTAAGGTCACTGATTGAAACAAACAGCACTTCAGACTTTTTTGATAAAAACGAAATACTTTACAAATATGTTGAAGGTCGTGAATTGATAGTTGTACCAAGAGATATGCAAACTGAGATAATTAAGTTAGCCCATGAGAAGGGACATTTCTCCATTGCCAAGACTGAAGGAGTTGTGAAACAAGAATTTTTCATTCCCAGTTTGAGCAAGCAGATGCAAAATGTAATTGTTAACTGTGTGCCATGTATTTTGACCAACAAAAAGAGTGGAAAAAAGGATGGATTCCTCAACCCCATTCCTAAAGAGGATGTGCCATTAAGTACTTATCACGTCGATTTTATCGGACCTTTGCCTTCTACTAACAAGAAATATCAGCATATTCTCACAATAGTGGATGCTTTTACAAAATTTACCTGGCTTTATCCCGTTAGATCTACTTCCGCAGAAGATGCTTTGGATGAATTAAAATTGCAACAAAAGACTTTTAGTAATCCCAAGAGAATAATAAGAGACAGAGGTTCTGCTTTTACTTCTGGAGCTTTTGGAGATTATTGTACTAATGAAAACATTCAACATTTGCAAATCGCCACCGGAGTACCCAGAGGGAATGGCCAAGTCGAGAGAATACACCGAACTATTATTCCCGTTTTGACCAAGCTGTCAATTGAGGAGTCTACCAAGTGGTTCAAGTTCGTAGACCAACTTCAAAGAATTTTAAATAGTACATTTAATCGTAGTACTAAGTGGTCTCCATTTGAATTATTAATTGGCGTCACCATGAGAAACAAAGAAGACCTTCGCCTGAGAGAGTTACTGATGGACGAAATGATGGAGGAATTTCAAGAACAGAGGAACCAATTACGACAAGATGCAAAGAAAAACATCCAGAAGATACAGGCAGAGAATAAAAGAACCTATGACAGGAAGCGCAGGAAGGCCCCTAACTACCAGATGGGTGACTTGGTGGTCATTCAGAGAACACAATTTGGGACAGGTTTGAAACTAAGGCCTAAGTTTTTGGGACCATATAGAATAGTTAAAGTAAAACCTAGAGATAGATATGATTTAGAGAAAGTGGGTTATCATGAGGGACCTAAGATAACAAATTCATCTGCTGATTTAATGAAATTTTACTCACCATGATGATGTATTTTTATAAAAAGCGTTTTCTATTCTTTTTAAAAGAACATAATGTGTATTAATGTGTTTTGCTTTCTTTGCTATTAATATTTCATTTTTTAGAGTTGTATCCTTATTTTCAAATTTGAATGTCTATATTAGAATTTTTATCTCCGATTAATATTAATTTTGCAGAGGCCTATATTTTATTGTATGGTATGTAAAATCACTGAGGTCAGTGATTCCCAGGATGGCCGAACTTGTAGGAAAGGAGTGCAAGTTTTCTTTTACTTCTTTTGATTTTTATTGTAAGAGATGGCACCACTAATTGAAACCACGTGAGTTTTAGCTGCGCAATACGATGAGATTATGTATTTATAAAGGTGGCAGAAAGAAGAAACTGGGAGTTGCACCAAAGCTTGAACGAAGGCAGGTCAGAGGAAATCGCTCTCTCCGTTGTTTTGAGAAAGAGTACGTGTTTTCGGAATTAGTATGGTGTTATCTCGAATAATTTTAAACCCCTTGTAAATAGTTAATGTTTTAGTTGTGTTATTAATAAATTAAGTTATTTTAACTCTGCGTGCTTATTTTAACATTAAAATCGAACCTTTCCCTAGACGCCGTCCCACATATATAATGAACATTTAACTTTGTGACGGGTGCTTACGCGTTTCACTAACCTTCTCTTAAAAACTTTAAATTGTATTTATTTTGACCAATCCCCACTGAGAGCTGAAAGTGTGACTTATGCAAATAAGATAGTTTCGGGTTTAGCGAGTTCGAAAGAGATATAAAAGGGAGAAATGAAATGAAGAGTAAAGGATGACTAAGCGGTTTGATAGAGTAGAACTCCGTGTTTGGGATTGAAAAGTAAACTACGTGGTTGCTTAAGAAAGTGTTTATAAGAATTTAGTTTAACTAAGTGAAGACTGATAGCGGAAGTAAAAGTATTGAACAAGATTCATTAACTGTGTTCAAACGTAATTGAAGATATCTTGGATTGCAGCCTCTTCATAAATTCTACTAGTTTCCGAGTTCCTTCCGAAGAAGATTTCAGGTCTGTAATATTTGTAGTTTAGATTTAAATGTGTAGTTTGATTGTACGTGTTATTCCCCTCGTGATATCAGTTAGTATTCCGTCGTCCATAATTGAATTCTGATAGCACTCCATGATAATTTATTGTTCTTAAAGTTGATTATAAATTGTGAATTTCTATCTTACGGAAATAATAAATAAGTGATTTATTATTTGAGTAGTCATTAATTATGAATCCTACATATCCAAACATAGATAATATGCAAAGGGTAACTAATAACTCTGGGGATAGTAGGAGACTACGACAACTTAACCTGAATAATCATATGTTAGTTAGACGTCAGCATTCCTTTTACACTGGTTTTAAAATAAATTTCTTCCTATTATATTCAATATTTAAAAAATTTCTTACAAATTTAATATAGTTAAAAAGTTCTTAATGTTAATTTAAAAGGTGTTTTGCCACTTAATGTTGTGACTCTGTCATATGTATATACATATTTATGTTAATTGTAATTTTTTAATAAAGAGTAACCAAAATAAAAATTTTCTTTGTTGACCTAAGTAGGAATTGACTTAATTTTTTTTTTTATATTACATAATTCTTGTTTTCCTTGCAGATTTCTTTTTGATGGGTAAGATATATGAAATAAATAGATATTAATTTACTAACAAATTGTGAATAATTATTCTTTTTTAATAATATATAGTGTTTATGAATTTAAAATCTGTTTTATGTGGTTTATAAAATATATTATAAAAGATGATTTTTCCGAATTTTCCACGCAACGAACATTTTTTCGGGATTTAGCGACTTCTGACTGTATAGAAGTCCGATTGTATTTGAAGCTTTAATTAATAAAATAAAAAATTCATTTTTCACCAAAAATGGCATTTTTAATGAAGTCAGATACCTGAAAGCGATTCAGTAGAGATAATTTATAGTAAGAAATAGTGTTAAATGTCAGCTTCATGGACGAGTTTCAGAAAACATGTGGTCTAAGTATATTGCTATTCTTGTCATACAATTACAAGTTCAGATAAATAATGACCTGTGATATAACTGAACAATAATATTTGTAAATAATGAACTATGTGCTATAGCAAACTCACTGTTTATAAATTTCAAAATAAATCTAAAACATACATGTCTAATTAAGTATCATGCGCATAGACTATTGTTAGGATTAATACACTTATAAACTTCTTTAAAAATCATTTTAAGAATAATTAATTAATATCTTCTACATACAGAATTAATGTTTAGTCTTGTAGCCATTATTCTCGTGAGTTTTTTACTTTAAGCTTATATTTTAACTTTAAAAAAATCAAATGAATTCAAAAAAGATATATTTATGTTGCTCCAAACATGCTTTGTATTGTCATTGTAAAAATCACAGATAGGTTACTTTTAAGCTTGCGCTTTTAAGTAAGCTGATCATGCTTGTTTAGTTTAATTTGTTCTTTTTCATTTTCTACACGATTTAAGTAAATAAAATAAAAAGTGCTTATACAATATTTGAATTACATGAAAATCATTCGTTTTAGTTTCACCATGTGGCTTACAGAATCCTCATCCTCAAAAGAAAGTTGTCGGAGGTAAAAATTCAGCGTTTGGTTCCTGGCCATGGCAGGTAATTAAAATTGTTTTAAGTCGAGATTGTGTGTACATTTGTTTCTACAACAAAAACATAGAAAAAAATATAATTTTCTCAGAAATTCAAACGTGACTTTTTAATTTAAATTATATGCATCAATTAAAAAGAATATTTAAACTCTTATTTTGTCTCTAAGAAACAAAAGTTGATCCTTTTTCATCGAAAGAAAAGAAATTCTCATTAGCACAGTGACATTTAAGAAGAAATTCATCCATTCCTTTTTTCAATAGCAAATATAGGAAGCTTTATAACCGTTACGAACAAATGAAAATGTTTAGAATTATGTTCATTTAAAACAGAAGTTCGTCAAGTATTTAAGGGCTTTACATTTATGATAAACTTAAAAGCTTATGAAATTAATACCAGTAAAGAGATTAAAAGTTTTTTTTTTTTTTTGAAAAAATTTGATTTTAATCACGATAAATGAGAGCTAGTCAGACATCTCAAAAATTGATTTAAAATAAAAAAAATTATAAAAAAAACCTAATACAGTATATTATATTATTTATGGAAGTTTAAAAGAAAAACAAAGTAGTAAGAAGGTAAATAAAAAAAATCTGAAAGATAACACAGAGAGGTCTCAAATATTTTATAAGAATTAAACCCTACGTAACATGAAAATGAAACACCAAGGAGTGGCCAGAAAGGAAGCTTGACAGAGAAAGACAGCAACGTACAACAAGTGATATTAATTTTGAAATGATATTCATAAAACAGAGCGAGAGCAATGTCGGCTCAATAGGTTGTACGACCACAGCAGATGGCAATACACGCAGCAAAATGTCTAGGAGTCGAGTACATCTGAGCACGGATAGCGTCCTGAAGGATGACTCTCCAATTCCGGTCAACCATTATCGCAGCTCATCTTTTGAACGGGTGGTGGCAGGGCATGCAAGTGGCGTCCAATCACGTCCCGAGCAGGGACGTCTTAAGGCATAGCCAACTGGATCCAGGCCCAGAGCCTTGACTACAATAGCGTCTCGTTTTCAACTCTTCCTTAATAAGATCAAGATTCGCGAATAATTTGAACGGTCAAATGTTATTTCCGGATGTATTCTCCAAAAAACAACGAATTTCGGGTGCTATATGTGACTAGCTAGGAGTGATGACTATATGTGATGACCGTCTTCCATGTCTAGGCCTAAGCCTACCATCATACACCATCATTACTCATCTAACAAAAGACGGCAGTCGGTGGAGCCAGTTTGTGAGATTACAAGTCATGCACATTTATTTGTTTCGGGTTATTATTTGTATGAGTATTTGGCAAAATATGCTATGTACTGTCTACTTTTAATTGTCATAGATGGGGCCTACATTCGTGCAGGGCCCAGGGTCTACTCTTGCGTAGGGTCCTAGGACCTTAAGAAGTCCTAAGACGTCCCTGATCCCAAGCATGTTCGATTAGTGAAAAATAAGGAGAGAATGGTAGCAAAAGAAACATCTGTACATCTTTCAGAGCACGTTTCTTTGTGCGTGCAGAATAAGGTTGTACTTTCAAAGGAAGGGGATTATCATGAGCTGCAGCACATTATCTACATATCGTCAATCTACTCATGCTGACGTCACTCTGGCTGCACTGGTACCCCTCAAACTTGTTATTTTTCCTTATTCCAACCATTTTTGCTCTAGTCGGTATACGATCGAAGCGTTTAGGTTGGTGTCATCTTAGTTTTAACAAATGGACCAACCTCCCGTTTTCTCCAATCCTCATTTGCCTATATGCCTTGCAAAATCGTCTAGCTGCTGAAACTGTGTCCATTGGTGGCGGCCTGGCATTTCTGCTATTAAACGTGTTCTCTGAGACAAGAAAAAAATACTCCCACAATGGGGGCCGGGGAAGGAAGTCCCTGTCAGAAACAACGGCATGAATGTTATAACTTTTGCATATTCCTTTTTTTATATCTTATGTAACGTGTGCCGGAGAGCTGCACATTTTACGTCATTTACATTATTCAGTTAGGGGCGTTCTCCTGAAATTTGAGTGATTTTCTGGTCGTTCCTTCGTGTTGCATTTTCAATGCCACGTAGGTTATAAGTAATGTAGGTGTGAGGTATTATTATATTACATTCAAGGAAGAATTTACACTTAAAAATAGGACCTCATTAAAAGAAAAATAGGCAGTTAACAAATGATTGGGCTATTAAAATTTAGAAATAAATAATGTAAGTAATAAAGAATATGAACTTCATGATTTTTATGTATCTATATTCTTTATATAAATGGAACCACTTTGGTGATTTTCACTAGTAATAAATTTCCTTTTTCATGAAAAATATTTTTGTAGCAAATTAGGCATGCACAAAAGTTGTTTCTTTACAATACCAGCTTAATTGTAAGCTATTAAGAAGGTTATAAAGATTAATTTGTTTTTTATTTTGAATTGTATAATGTTCATGATATCCAATTGGGACTTTCATAATTACTCTTTCTGGTCAGTCTTCCAATTTTTTTGAAATTTGTTAGTATTACATCCAAGAGTAGACATCCCCTAGAAATACTTTGAAAATTAATGCATTTTAGTTTTGTTCTTGAGGTAATGCGATGTAATGAACACAAACTTGAACAAAACCACATGAGAGAAAAAATTACTACAGACACCACACACACACACATTTGTGCTATTTTATTACAATAAAGATTTATGAATACCATTAATAGAAAAGGAAGTTGCAGTCAGTTTTATATTGTTAGAAATAATCGGAAACCGTGGAAAAAATACTCAAGAAGAACATATACAGATAATTAGAGATAATTTTTTGAAACAAAACGAAACATTTTATAAAACAAAAGCTCTGGAATAAAATGGTATTATTGAAACAAAAAATGTTTCTGAATAGTAAGAATCTCTTAAAATTATTTTTTTATTCTCTTCATATCAGGTTCTCATACAGAAAACATCAAAGTTAAACATTCAATTGTTTTAAAATACAATTAGACTGAATTTAAATTTAAATTAGTAATAGAAGGAAAAATTCATCTCAATGGAAACAAAATAAAGTTGATTGAACTTATGGAAGAAAAACTAGTCAAGGAAAAATTAATTACCATGTTCTTTTCTACACTGTATTGTTTGAAAACTCTTCATGTTTCAAAATCACAGATTAGTTTTTAAATAAATGTTTATTTTTATATTTCCTATAAAATTCACTTTCAACCTTTGTTATCTGCGCATTCATATGAAAGCATGCTGAGTTATTTAAATATTCTACCCGATTTTAAAGATTTTATTTTTAAAAAAAATATCTGCTGATTTTTTAACTTGAAGTGATTGAAAAGCAAAATGCCACGCGATTAGTTACCTTTCTTGAAAAATAAATATGCCTGATTAAACTTGCTTTTATTACATAAAAATCACATGCGTTTTCTTAAATTCGCTTAATCCTTTTACCTTTAATATTTCTTATGAAAGCAGTGGCATAAACATGACAAATGTCAGGAAACCATCACCATCAGATGCTTTAAAAAAATTTGCATTTCAAATATCGGGAGGTGGGGGGGGGGACGCTTTAAATTTTTGTGTCGTAAAAATAGTACTTGTAGAACAAATCGTTTATGCTAGTTGAGAACGAAACAGTAATGAAATTGTTCTTGAATACTACTAATATTTTGTTCTATAGAAATCCATAACTCATCACAAATTGTCCAAACTTTTTTTTTACATTAACATTATTCTACAATGATTGATTGATTTGATTTGATATTGACGTCACATTTTGAAGCTTCACGGGAACTATTGGTGACACCCCTCGTAATTTTGAACCTAAATCAAGTGAGGAGGACGACACCTGCGCTAGCATCCCACTCCCCACAATTCAACGTGGCAGCGGTAGCCTAGTGGTCAAGGTATCGGATCGTGGCTGGAATGTCATGAGTTCGAGCCCAGTACCTCTAAAGACCCGCCGTGTATGGGAGTGATGCACATTAAATCTGTCGAGAGCTCAAACGTCCTCCCGTTGGTGTGGTGTGGTAGTTAAAAGAGAGGGGATTTCCAGCTAGGATGTCGTCCTCGTCGCTTGACCATGGTCAAAATTACGAAGTCCGTCGCCAAAAGCCCTCGCATAGCTGAACAGTGCGGCTTTAATATCCACTCACTCCCCACTTCCACACAAAGTTTAAGTGAACACTTTGAGCCCTTACAGATTTAACTTGCATCAGCCCTCAACGCGGCAAGTCTTCAGTGGCACCAGGACTTGAAGCCCTTATTTAATAGCACCGGCCAAGAGTTCGTGGCCATGGCTTCTCGGCAACCGCGGCCACATTATTCGACAATATGTAAAAAATATATATATATATCTGTCAGAAACAATTTCAATTCTATGTTTTAAATATTGTAATGATAATATATCATGTACATTATTATAATTAAGAGAAAATAATTTAAATAATTGGACTCCCAGAATTATTTTGTGACTACACCTTGAATGTAAGTTCAAATATAGGGAAGTGAGGAAACGTTTCAGCTACTCATATGTATTAGTTTTTATCAAATAAATTTGCATTTATTTATCTGTTTTGTAATGAACTCACATTAATGTAGTAGTACATAAAACTTTGAGAAACTTTCGTTAGATATACATTTAAATGCATAGATACATTTAAATGTTAGATATACATTTCAAGTAGAAATCTAATGATTCTGAACTTAATATAACTTCTGCGGAAAAATTCCATGTGTTTATATAAATGTTCTAAAAAAAATTGTTCCTGGTTTCTGTTCTTTTTTTATTTTATTTTATTTTATCCAGATATTTTTTTAATCCAGTGTACTGTTTTAATGAAGTTCAATTATGGTTAATATACCTTAAACACAAACATTTTTAAAATGTAGACAACTCAGAAATGCATATTTTCATAAACAATACTTTCTCTTATTCATATATATTTCTTACATCTTTTATATTCATTCATCTCACAGAAATTTAGCTTATTGAAATTGTATGTATTTTAGTGCTGCCCTCTATTGAAAGCTGAAGCAACTAAAACAAATTGAGATTATTAGAATGCATAAGTAAAATCTGATCATTAATTTTTTTAGCTGAGATATTTAAAATTCTTGTGATATATACACACACACAATTATTACAGTTTATAAAATAAATCCCCTTTGATGTATTTCTTAGTCATTGGTTTTGTAGTCACTGCATTCCTTTTTTAGAAATTTCCATTTGAAAATTTTTTAATTCAATTTACGTTCAAACGAAGATATTCTCAAAAAAATATAAGAATGCATATGGATGCATTCCACAACATAGAGAAGCAGTGAAATCCAATGATTAAAAGCTTCCTGAACTTTATTATTTTTCCTTTTTGGCTGTGAGACTATCTTATCCTTTCCTTAGCGTATATAATTCAATTACAGTCAAATTATAACCCGAAAAAATTCAGAAGAATTAAAATTAATTAAAAACATAGTTCTTTTCATTTATTGAAGAAAAATTAATAACATAGGAAAGTTGAGATAATTCTTTCTTTATATTTTTTATATTCTGCAAACATTCCACTATCTCCGATTTTTAAATAAAAAAAATAACATATATTCCCTCAGAAATTATTATTTACTATACTTATAAAATATGCCTAAGAAGAAATTTTTTCCATTAGACAAAAGTGTACATAGCATGCAGAAATATGCTGGTAATCAAAAAAAAAAAAATTAGCTTATCATTCTATGTGCATCATTTATTATACGTATCATGCAATCACAAATGTGTTTTAAAATATTTTAAACTCAAAGCTTCTCGTGTAAAATCGCTACCGTGAGTATATAAAATTAAAATGTCTGTTTTCTTCTCAGAATCATATTATAATAATAGATAAAACGGAGCATTAAGCTATGAGAAGATTTGTGTATACAGGTTCTCTCTTTTTTTCTCCATAATAATTACATTTATTTTATTATTTTCCAGGCATCTGTACGTCGAACCTCATTCTTTGGATTCTCTAGTACTCACAGATGTGGAGGAGCTTTGATAAGTCGACAATGGGTCGCTACAGCTGGGCATTGTGTAGATGAGTAAGTTTATTATGTAAAATTTCATCTATTACAAAACAATGCCTTTCCCCAACATCCTTAATAAATATTGTATACTCCAACAAATAAGAGATACGCTTTTAGGATCATTAGATCTGGTTGAATTTTTAGTGAAGACAGAGCGCGAGAGAGACACACACAAGTGCTTTTTTAATTCTAGAAGTTATTCAAATTTATCACCTCCTTCTCTACTTTTGCCTTTTTAAAATGCCCTTTTCCTCTCGTTGAACAATGCTACATTTTCTCTTATTTTTATGTTTGTTTATCATTGGCTTATTTGAAAGTATTTTTTAAAAACTTTCAGGTATAAAATTGTAGAAATGGATGTCTAATCATTAGCATAACAAGCTCTCATTTGGTCCCATTTCAATCAAATTATTTACCATGTTTTCAGACCTTCCCAACTAGTAACTCCTACAAAACTGTTCTTATGGGATTTAGTGCTGTTAAAAAGAAAACCAAACTTTACAAAAAAAAGTATGGTTGCAGAATCAAAAATTCTAAAAATGTTTCTAATACGTACATAAGTGATATTGGCGTACGTATTGCAATCTCTCTCTCACTCTCTCTCTCTCTCTCTGGCATCAATATCTACCAAGTACCTAGAAACTATGAAATATAAAAGGGAATGAAAAGGATGCTTCGTTTGCTGCATCATCAACTGAGTATTTCTGAGACAAATGACTGCAAATCCAGACCATAATAAGCGCTAAAATAAGCCATAATAAGCGCCTTACTGAAACAATAACACGTTGAATAAATGCTTTAATCCAAGAAAAAGGAGGTCCAACCAAATATTAAGGATAGTTAATTTTTTTTTGGGGGGGGGGAGGACGTAATGTATATGACTGCGTGTTTTAGTTTGTACTTGTAATGTGGAAGGAAAAACTACCAAATCATTTGCTGCAAAACTCAAGCAGAAAATTGCAAGCATTCTTATTTATAATAAAAATATCCATCTTATTTATAGCGAAAATTATTTGTTTACAAAAATGTGGCAAGTTATTCTAAATATAGTACCCTGGTACGAATTGATTGATTAATGAATGGATGGATGAATGGAAATTCGCGTTTCGAATCAACACAAGCACAATTGACGACGAATTTCATAATTTTGATCCTCAGTCAAGTGACGTGGTCAACACCTGAGGTGGTCCCATTTTCCATACGCTGGTCCGGAGAGAGAATTATATACTGCTTTATGTGGGTCAAGGAAAAAGAATGGGTGTTTCTTACAAAATGCAAAATATTCTTCCTAATACACTGGGCTGGATTTTATCTATTAATTAACTTTATGTAAGTTCTAGAGAGCTCTCGCTTGATTCTCTATAATTATCTTATCACACACTTTCTTTTTTCACTTATTACGCACTTTCACTTTCAATTTTTACTATACACTTTTCCTTTTTTATTATACACTTGTGAAAGTGTATAATAAGATAATTATAGGTTATCTTATATATTAATGTTTAAAGATAAAAATTAATCTTGTGTCTTTTGGCACCAATTTAATAATTGTATTTATTATCTTCTATTATATATAATAAAATGAATCTCATGAAGTTCCTCTTTTTATTTAAGAACTAGGTGAAAGAGTAATGCATTTACGCTTAGGTCTCTCTCTCTCTCTCAATTCTATTTTTGATTTTCCCTCAAAAATAGATTTCGATCATTTCTATTGGTCAACAAATCTCGTAAGCCTAATTGACTTGTTACACACCACCATGCGACAATTGAATAGTTTTTTTGTTTAAGAAAGACGTTAGACCCATTTTTGACCACTAGGTTAAGGGGGGATACTTGGGAAAACACTGCGTTTAACATTCTACTTCGTACATTTTTCGTACACGCGCGCGTACTTCGTACTTCATGAGTTTTCATCAGAAGGATCTGAATACAGGTAATTTCGCTCTTTCGGGAAAACTGAATAATTTCCTCTTAAAATATCCCAATACCATAGCGGAAGTAATTTTAATTTCGTTCTTTTTATGCGGAACTAGAATGCATCCGAAAAGAGAAGAGTTAATGTTTTTCACAAGTGTCACAAATTTCTGTTCTCTTTAATTTAAACTCGAGTTATCAGAAAAGGGAAAATCCATACATGATGTCATTATTGGTGCAAGAGTTTTTCATTTTATTTGATACTTTACATTGTACTTTTTTGTGAAATTTGACTTTCACTTCATGACATATTGTTTCTTATATCAGAAAGTGCTGTTCCATCGTTGTTAACCAGACAAGACGCTTTCTCGTTTCATGTTGCAACTACATCAAAATTTGAAAATAGTGCTTTGGCACCATCTTGACGTATTTTTAAAATCATTGCTGAGAAGAGCCCTAAAATTGGATTTTACCAATATTCCCACACACATAGCTACAAAAATTTAATACAGTAAAATACGTTTAATGCGAAAACGCTAAAGATGAAAGATTGGTTAACACGAAATAATACAACGGTCCCGCCAAACTACTATGCATTTTTATGCATGCTTTTTCTCTTAACACCAAATGAAAATCACTTAACTTGAAAAGATTTCTCCTTCCGGGAATAAGCAAAATAGGAAAAACACCAGCTGGATTGGACTGCCCTACTGTATTATCGGAAGAATTCATTGCAGTAGATAATAATGTGTGTACAGTCCCAATTATGGCAGACAATAACATTTTGGAGTTTGTCCAAAGCTCAAAAAATACCATTGATGCAGATTCTGACGATGAAAATGAAACGAATAATGCAGAGCTCCTGTTCCCACATCAGAAATGAAGAACGTTATGAAAAAGCGTGCGCAGCTATTTAGACGCGCATTCCAACGGTGAAATGAATAACAAAATGGATGATATCGAACATTTTTTTGACTATATGATGCTAAAAAACAATGCAAAGAAAAATATCATGACAATTTTCCAAAAACTCAATAAATGATTTGTATTACATTTCATTAAGTTCTTGTGAATGTTTTTTTTTATTTTTGTTTATCTCTCTCTCTCTCATTGATTTTTATTAAATATATGCAGAAATACACATATCTATATAGATAAAATAAACTGTAATAAACTTAATTTTGGTGATATCAATTGCAATATCCTTTAACACGAAAAAATATTTCATCCCCGTATTAAGCGATTTACAATGCATTTAACTTACTGTATCAAGAATACTCTTTTCTAACACGAGTTCTATTTTTTTCCAGCTTGCTTTTGTCCCAAATAAAGATTCGAGTTGGCGAGTATGATTTCGCTAGCGTTCAAGAACCCCATGCATATGTAGAACGTGGAGCAAAGAAAAAAGTCGTTCATCCTAGATATAACTTTTTCACGTACGAAAATGATTTAGCTTTGGTGCAACTTGAAGAAGCAATAGATTCACAAAAATATCCTCATATATCTCCAATCTGCTTGCCACCTATGGAAGAGAATCTTGTGGGAAGAAATGCAACTGTTACTGGTTGGGGTAGACTGAGTGAAGGTAAATAATTCTTTTATTAATAACTTGCACTTTTTTAGTTACATAGATATCCATTGCTTTAGGGCAACCTAACCTGGGATACGCTTTTTTTACCCGAGTTTTATCCATGATCAACATTAAACACATAAATCGGTCGGATAATAGAAGAAATCGAAAATTTTTAGCCAATGATTGTTCTTGTATGTTACTAAATGGCTAATATGAAAGTTTCCTTTAATATTCTAAGTTTCTTTACACATTCATTCATAAAAATTAAAGGAATGTATTTGAGAACTGCATTTTTGATCGAATAAATCGTAGTACAATTATATTACCTACATTCAATGTAAAAGCTACGAATGATAAATTCCTTTTTAAATTAGTAATATAAAAACATAAATAACACATGATCTCGTATTTCATTCAACAATTCCGCTCAGCGCTACGTATGGGCTCGAAGAATTATGTATTTAAAATGAAGCAATTTCTAATCTACTTGAAAAGTACCTTTCGACAATGCGAATCATGAACTGGCAACCCTCAAATTACCAAACACAAACCTATATTAATGTAGACTAAAAAATTGTGACATACTCATGGAATCCACAAAAAGACACTTGTTTGAGTTAAATAATGCGCAGATGAGATTTAACATGCCAAAGTGATAATTTCCTACGTATACACATTAGTTGCGTAATAAAATGAACAGAAATAAACACAGCAAATGTGAATAATACTTTAACGCTCCGAGGGAAAACACGCGTGTGAGTAGACCATCAAATTGTTTATAAAATTTCCGTAGTTTTTTTGGAAATTACTGTACACACAGTTATGTTATAGTTTTTATAATGGTATGCATTAGTTGTGCATGATTGATAAGGGATAAGAACAATTTGCATGTGAACTGAAATTAAGATATGCAAACTGATAAAGATCTTTCAAAGAAATCATTGTTATTCCAAGATACTACCAACTTCATCCTGTAAAATTACTTGGAAAGGTTACCTATAAATAGTTTTCTTTAGATATCCCAGAACAATTAAAGTGAATTTAAATTAGCATTCTCATAGATTAATTAGATAGATTAATTGATATCGCACTAAATCTATACTACAGACTGTTGACATGACAAGATTTATAATATCTAAGTAAGGGATTATATAAAGAAATAGCATTTAAATTTGAAGTTTTTTTTGTATGTAGAAGACCCACTTGCGTCAAAATTTATGAAGGTATTTCATTAAAATTTATACATCTCCTTTTGAAAAGTTAGTGTATAACGTTAGGAATGTTTTGTTTTGGTATTACATGTTATAGAAGTATACCTTTGAGAAAAATATTCTCTCTACGCATATAATCTCATCCAAAAGTGGATTCGTTTTAATTAAGGAAAAATTTCAGTAAGCAACGTTTGTTAAAATTAAATCCCTGGTTAGTGAGTATAGAGACTTACATTACTTTTGTCTAAATATTATAGTTTTAAAAACACATTTCTCATAGGCATTAAGAATTTCTTATATTAATTATTGCATAGACAATAAAGAATTGAAGAAACATTTTTCACTAAACCATAGAGAAATTTTAACATGTTTCAATTGTTTTCATTCTAAAAACAAACTCTCCCTCCATCTAACCTCTTATTGTATATATAAAGTTATTCCAAAATTAAATGTAGTTACTCATATTTTACTCATTTACACATACAACACATTTGCATACAAATTTACCTTGATTTTTATATTTTTCTGCACAGGAGGAATACTACCATCAATACTGCAGGAAGTGCAAGTTCCTATAATTAGCAACGAAAAATGCAAAAACATGTTTCTTGCTGCTGGGCGGCATGAATACATTCCGGACATTTTCATGTGCGCAGGATTTGAAGAAGGAGGCCGCGATTCTTGTCAGGTAATCATTAGTTTCTCTCTAAGACTTCCATTTGGATCATTTATAATATTAATTTCACTAAAAACGTAATTTTTCTTAATGCATTTTTAAGGGTTGTGCGAGTTGAAATACTGAATACTGTTTTACACCATACTATTTAATAGCGATTGATCTTTAACTTTTCAAAAATGAATTGCTTCAAAATTTAACGTTCAAAAATCGCCGGAGAGATGCAAGAATACTAAAATAAGATAAAATATTGGGTATTTCACGTTGCAGTCAACTATGTTGCAAAGGAAATTTCGATACTTTGAAATTCTGTAGCAATTTTGTTAGAAACCTTTTAAGAAAGCTCTTATTTTGATGCTACGGTTAGTATAAAATATATTGAAAGTCTTTAGTACTTCTTTCAGTAAAGGTAAGTGTTAAAATTAGCCTCCCGCTACACTGTATTCTTAAAATTTTTTAGAACCAATGTTAAAGCCTTGTATTCAAAATTTTATAAAAAGAGTAATAGAACAGGGAGTTTATTTAATTGCTTAAATCTGAAGCAGGTAAAGTTTTGGGCATGGAGTTTTGACCGAAACCCATAGTATTGTTGCTTAGAACTATTTTGTGAATTGAAATGCTTCAAAATTCTTAGTTCAAACCCTTGAGTAACAAGAGTATATCATTTATGAGAAGAATACTATAATGATGAGAATGCATAGAATATAAAATCATCTAATTTTTGCTCACGCTTTTAAGAAAATTTAGTTTGAGGTTCTTGCAAACGCAGTCATTTGTATGCAATATGTTTGTTCTGAACATGATCAGATTTCTTGAATTTTTTTTATAAATAGTGTGCACCCTGAAAATATAACTGAAGAGTAAATTAAAACCTTTCAGGAACAGTCCCGATTTTTAAATTTAAAGAAACTTAGCGATATAAGAAGAAAATTAATAAATTTAGTTTCCCTATAGTATTGTACTTTCTAATATTTTGGCTTGAAACAAAATTTCTGTTCTAGGGAGATTCTGGTGGACCATTACAGATACAAGCAGATGAAGGCTATTGGTTCCTAGCTGGCATTATTTCTTGGGGTATTGGTTGTGCCGAACCGAATATGCCTGGGGTGTGTACAAGAATATCAAAATTCAAAGACTGGATAGTGCAGCAAATTACATAAAAGAAAACATTCATTTCTCCACAAATTATTGGAGAGAAAAGTCATTCAAATGCACACCAAACCATGTTGAAACCAATGCTGTTGAAGCTTATTTTCATTGCTTGATAAATATCATCTGCCAATTTACAAGCTTTAGCGAATTATTTCAATAGCATATATACGTACTACTGTCATTGTCATGGTTAATTGTTTCCTGAACTATATGAAAAATGCAAGAGGGAAATTTCTTATATTCAAAAGACATTTGCCATTTTTACTTTGTTAAATTTAAGCATCTGGTGCCATAACACCGAAGCGACGGGATTGACAAGAGGTTTTGGAAATGCTAAGACTAAAGATTGGACTTTTAAAACTTTCCTTTTTCAAAGTAATATTGAGCTTTTTATTGAATATATTCAAAAGATTGTTTCACTTTTTTTTCTAAGTTAATCTTACTGCAAGTAAAACTGCTATTTATACACTGTATACAATTTAAATAAACTTTTATTTTTAAAATGAAAGCGATTCACTTGTACATGTTTTAAAATTCATTAAAATCACACTATTTAAAAAGCATAAAAATAGAACACTAAAGCACAAACAATCAATACAATTGAAAATCCTTAGTACATATTTAAAATGATCCAAATGAGTATTTAACGCATATTTTCATTTATCCAATTCAAGTACGTTGTAACTCTAGTGTATACTCCTGGAAATGTTGGATCACCACAACGTCGTCCCCACGAAACTATTCCAATTACTTCCCAACGACCCTCTTCGTTGATTGTCATCAAAGGTCCTCCAGAATCCCCCTGAAAGAATTTAGGCAAATATTATAAACGCACATTTAATTTATGGTACAACTTAGTACAGATTAGTACAAAGATTCAAAAGTTTCATATAATTTGACATGTTCAATGCAATTTTATAAATTTATGTATTAAAGAATATCTAAAGTTATTCTTTGCGGCAATGAAGTATAAAAGAATAAAATGTTTATAATCCGCAATTGATATTTGCCATTACTATGACTCCCATGCCGGTAAAAGCCCCGAGATGAGATTTCAAAAAAATTTCGTCACATTCGTGTAATTTTGTACCTTAGTTAAGTAACGAAGACGACGCGCATGCCTGTGCCGACACCCCACTCTCCAAATTTCCACACCAACGTAAGTACTTTGAAACACGGCATATTTAACGTGCATTAACCCTTCTACATGGAGGGTCTTCAGTGGTACCAGGATTCGAAAGTGCCGGTCACTAATTCGCGATCACTCTGCTACAGAAATCGCCTTTAGGCTAGAAGTCAAGTCTTTGATGATAATTTTCACATTAAAACCAAAGATTTTAGTTGAAAAAGTTCACCCACGCACGAAACTTATGAAAATCATCAGGCTCCAATTCAGAAGGAGGATGCAAAACCTTTCAACCCAAACCCTATTTATCTTACAAACATGAAGCTTCTGGTCATGACAGGGGGAAACACCGTGGTGATTGACGACACTGGGTGACGTACCCAAGTTTAACTGATAAAATAAAAGGCTGAATTAATCAATGGGTTAGGTAGGAGAAAATCCGAGGTAATTATTCCCATTCAAAACTTTCGTGTGACGTCGATGCAGGATTAGAAGCTCTATATACAATTGTTGAAGCTTTATATTTACTGAATACATAACTAGTTTCTCTTTTGTCTTAATTGGTTTCAATAATGGCTAATTTTTGAGCAAGGAAAACAAAGGTCGCATTGATATGCATTAAATTTATGCGATATGCAACGATCCAACTTTTTGGTGAGACGGATTGCTAACAGTCTTTCGACTGCTGTCCGGTGAGCATTGAAAGCCAATCTGGTACGGTGGTTTTCGGGCCTGTTTCCCCACCCCAGGATTTGAACCTCTTCTCCGACAAGTGAAGAATATCTACATCTTGTCTGAACTACGAAAGCTTCTCCCCCCCCTCCCCCTAAATTTCAAAAACCATCGACGACATTTGTTTTTAATAACATCTTTCCTATAAACTGGACATATACTTCTGCTTTAGCGCTTTGTCGATCACGTATAACAAACAACGTCTCATGTGCGTTTGATCACTTTCCATGTTATTCTGTCTAATGTTTAGCTAAAAATGATTCTGTAAAGTATTCCAAGGCTTTGATATAAATATTTGAAAACTGTTGGACAAACAGAATTAATTATCAGTCTTAAAATTGCATTTTTACAATTAAAAAAATTTTCAGCCTCACCTGGCAGGCATCTTCACCATTCTCGGGAGACCCGGCACATAAAAATGATTCAGTAATTCTTTCAAATCTATAAACCTTATCGCATTCATCATTATCCCAAACTGGTATAGTTACTTGACGTAAAACTGGACTCGCTTTACCACCTAAAAAAGTTTCAGGTAAAAAAATTTCAAAATTCTTGATAGGAAAAATTACAGGTCACTTTAAACTTTAGTTCTTAATTGATGCAAGAGCCAATAAAAATTTGGCTTCTGACAAGCTGCGTCAAACACTTTACGTAAAATATATCCCACATATACCACTCTGAAGATTTAATTAAGGATGAAAGAAATGACAAGAGTTAAAAAGGAGAAAATTCCCCCGAATACGCATGAGTTATCCTACTCTGTACCTACCCAAAGACAAGAGATTCCTGAGTATACCTTACCTTATTGAGTATTTTTCCCATAAGTTTAATACTATGATGACATTTTCTTTTACGTGGATTAGGGTCTTCAACGACAACTACACTTTCATGATGGTTAGTTATATATGTAAAGTTCCGTTATTCATAAAACTCCGATTCTTATCTACAAAAAGATTCTTTATCAACCAACTGATTATAGTTTAGCATTCTGCTAGAATCTGTAATTAATGACACTATATCAATTCCACTCAAATGACAAAAGGTATACATGAATATTAGCGATAAACTTTGAAGCTACACAAGGCTATTTAGCGACAGGACTTTGTAATTTATAATCAAGTGATGAGGAAGACACATGAATTAGCACCACACCTATCCAAACTTCTAAACCCCGCCAAATGAGGATTTGGACCTCGATATCAGCCATTCTGCAATGCGAGTCATAAGACATCCAATCAGATACGTGGCAATGGCATACACAAAAGTGGGGTTTGGGTGTTCAGACACACACCTCCCATAAACTAACAGATATTTGATTTTCAGAACAAAGATTACGCCTCGATGTTTTCATCAACACATTTAATATAACTCTCGCCTTTAAAAGTCTATACATGGTAAAAGTTTGAAATTAGGGTAATAATTTTAAGTCCTGATAAATGTAATGTGAAGAGCACTATTTCCTACCATAATTTTTAGTAGAATCTGATCACTTAATCAAACTTCTAATTAGGGTATAACGAGTTACAGTTAGTCAAAAAAGTATTGGGACACTACCAGTTCATAGTTTTTTTTATAATATTTTACTTAAACATACAAATGAAACCAAAGAAAATTAAGCAAGTGTTATTTTGGTAAATAGAAATAATAATTTGAACAAAACTCATACATCAATGAAATTATGGTTAAAATTGAAAATAAAATATTTCGAGTTGAAAAACGTGCTCAAAAAAGTATTGGGACACTTCCCAATAAATTAGGAAAAAATTCAAACTTAGAAATTAATATCTTCTTGCGCCACCCCTGTTTTGTATGACCTCTCGAAGTCTATTTGGTAGGGATTGGATCAATTTTTTGCAAAACGATCTATGGGTTTTGGTGCACTATTCGACCAAATATTTTCTTAAATCCTGTTTGTTAGAAATTTGGTGCTTATATAGTTTTTGCTGCAAATAATCCCACACATGTTTTCAATGGGATTAAGGTCTGAACTTTGAGCAGGAGTCTTAATAACATTAGAACAGTGGTAGAAGACCCATAACTTGCACACACACACAGATCTGCAGTACGTTTCGGGTCCTTACCTTGGTAAAATTTAAAATGTCGAAATTCCCAGCTTGCTCGCACTTTGCTTTAAATTTCGCTTGAGAATGTCAAGATAGACATATTTATTCATTATAACATCAATAAAATAAGTTCCCGACATCAGAGCTCGCCATGCGGCCCAGACAATTTAGTTACCCCCTCCATATTCGACAATAGGCCGTAAATTTTTGACATGCATTGCTGTATTTGATTTCCGCCAAACATTTTGCTTGCCATTCGATCCGAAAATGTTATATTTGCTTTCATCAACAAAAATTACATTTTCCTAATATTCTGTTGGCTGACTTACATTTTAGCAAATGCCAACCTAGCTTGTCTATTTTCTTTGCTGATGTAGGGCTTTCTTTGAGGTACTCTGTCATGATACTTATGTTTTCTTAAAATATTTCTGACAGTTTAAGGATTTGATTTTCCGAACCTACTTTTACATTGAAAAGTCATTTTTTACTGCACTAGTTCTTGGATTAATGTGTACTTGTCTCACAATCCATCTCTTCACGTTCATTTCATATCATTGGGCGCCCTGATCTTTGCTTGTTCTCAACACTATTTGTTTTTTGAACCTGTCAATGATGTTAAAAACAGTAGACTTACTCAATTTCAAGATTTTTCCCATACAGCGAATTAATTTCCCCTCTTTCCAATGACTTATTACGAGATTTTGCACACCAACCGACATATCTTTATTTCTAGAAAAAATGGCGAGAAACAATCTTATCTATTGAAACGTTTATGTTTAAACTTCTAGTCTAAAAAAGTGGCGTGAAATTAAACTCTATTGATGCGCTGTATATTTGTTAAATTTCTCATTTCAAAAGTGTCCCAATACTTTAACTCCAGTGTGCCTTTGAATTACATTTGAAAAGCTAGATCACAAATTATAATTCTATGATACTAATAAAATTTTCCTTATATACTGTACACCAAATGTTGAAATATTTCTCAATTCATTTTGTTTTTGTTCTAATGTGATAAATATTTATAAATGGTTTTACAGTTATGCATGTCAAGCGTACCAATACTTTTTCGAGTGACTAACTTGCGGGGGAAAAAATTTATTCTTGCTTCACAAATGTTTGCATTCATCCTATAGCGAAAGTAAAAAATTTTGTATAAATTTACTATATTGTAAGATTTTACATATCCATAAAAATCTAGTGAAAGGAAGCAAAGAAAATTATGACTTTACAATTCTACAGAACTTGAAATTTTAGTTCCGATGTAGTTAAAAAATCCAATTCTTAAATTTTAACCTTATTATAGTATAAAATATGATCAAGCAATTCCAAAGAAAATTGTACTAAAAATAATCAAAATTAAGACAATCATCATTAAAATTTGTAATTAAAAATGTAGAAAATAATTCCAGATGGAATCGACCCTACCGAAGGATACCGTACCCCATCCTACAACTGTAGCATTCATATCAGAAAAACTGCCTCTTCCTGGATTGGGTAAACATATGCTACCTATGAATTTAGTGTATTCAATTCTTCTCCTTAGTTTCAACAAAGCAATGTCGTGCTGGAAAGTCAAAGTTACAAAAAGTGCATGGCGTTTAATTTCGGCCACAGGAATATCTTCTTGGTGTAAATTCTTCTCATTAAAATTATATTCTCCCAACCTGACTTTGAGATCTTTGAGCCTAACACTGAATAAGAAAAAATGGCAAATTTAGGTAAAAATACAAAAACCTTCAAAGTTTCAATATTGTGTTTTTCAATGCAAAAAAATAAATACTTACCCTAATATACAATGGGCAGCTGTAAGGACGTACCAATCATTGATAATTACACCACCACAGAAAAATCTATTTCGTCGTAATAAAGCAACCTAGAATTAAGCAAATTTGAGTTTAATCACACAGAACAAAAAAATATGGATTAATGTAGAAAAATCTTCAAGTTTAAACACAATTTACATGAATAACTTTTGTATCAATGAAACTGATGCTCGTTACAAATATCTAGGCTTTATATAAAATGTGAAACTTAATATATTATAGTTTAGGTTAGATTACAAGTCGTTAATATTATGTAACAATGTTAAAAAGATGCTATTGTTTTTGCAGAAAGCATGGAAACAGTTTAAAAATAGAATGCCGTTGGAGTATTTCCTCTGTCAGTAGTGCTCATTTAAAACCTTGAAAAATTAGATACTGTCAAATTCAACAGAAGAGCTGCAAGTGAAAATTAGTCGTAATAAATAGGGATCGCGACAAGAGATGATTAGCAGCTACTAATCGGAATCGAACTTGTAGAAATCTGCTTCAGATATACAGTGCTGGACCTGGTCAACCCATTTCAGAAAGGACTTTCTGATGTGAACTGCATATACTGGGAATATTTAGCCGTTCACCCGGATACCATCACGGACGAGTGAGTGAATATTAACGTCGTCCTATTCAGCTACATGGACTTTTGGGGATACCATTCCTGACAAACCATTTAAATGAAAAAGTCATTGAATTAAGAAATTGAGGTGGATATTATGGTCCGAGGAATCCAGATTGCCCCCACCCCCAATGACAGTCTCTGTAGAATAATTAAATCTGATGGAGGTATCAAACTTGAATTGACTCAAAAGTAATGTAGGAAGGCGTAGAAAGTATCTTTAAGGGCTAATCCCTAGTGCTGTAACTGGACATTTAGTCGAGGTGTTCAATATCACGAAAACTGAACTATTCGACATTGTTAGATAACTTGGCGTTACCACATTTCCTTTTTTTTAAGGGAAGAAAAATCAAATGAGGATTTCACAGACTGAAGGCAAGTATCATCAAAACTAAAATTGCACTAGAATGTTTTGAAGACGAAACTGATGTTACACAATTCACATGACAGGCAAACTCACCAGATCTCTAGGCCATCGAAAAAAAATTTAGGACATAATGGAATAGGGTGCGCGCGCGTGGAAAGGACAAACTCACTAAATTTGGCTTCATTGAAAGACCTATTGTAGAGTGGGATAAACGATGCGGATGTGATCCTACAAATCGTATTGGTACCACGCCTAAAAAACCTAAATCTGCAATTAAATCTGGGATACAAGAATCTGAACATATTGAAGAAGCATTACATGTTTTTGTTCGATGTATTTAGTCATTTGTAGATATGGGTTCGGTTTGATGAGTAAGTTCATAATCCTACCCCTATACCATTATTTACTATTTTATATTGTATATCGGAAGGATTATGTACTTGCTCAGCAAACTGAATCAATATTTACCATAAATGTAACTGAAAACATACGTTTTCTATTGCCGTATTACAAAATTTTGTTCACAGAAGAGACAACAAAAATATACATCCTTAAATGAATACTTGGATTTTTGAAAATTTGAGTTTTCAAACAATGAATCGATAATTATACTAAATTTCTAAAGAAAAACTAAAATATTCACTTATATATACTATTATAAATATGTAGAAGACATATCTAATGTCATTTTAAGCGAATATTAAACACGACTGTCCGAGGTAATTTCATTTCAGTTGAACGTCAAATAGCTTCTTGCTGCAATTCATACAATATAGCAAATTTTCATAAGCAGTTAAATAATTTTATGTATATAAAATATGAAAATTATAAGCCTAAAATAGATAATTTTCCGTGTTGCAACAAATGCGATTACATGAGCCAATTATCTCAAAAAATATATTCAATCCCATTCGATTTAGATCTTGTTTGCTGCCTGCTTGTTTTATTAACCCCGTGATAGACATCGAGAAGTCATTTATTTCATTTGCCATTGCAAACAAATGTCTCAAACGCCAAGAACTTTCTGCCGATATTCATGCTTCGATCTTGTTTTGGTTCGAAGCTCGATCCCGGGGGAAGGGAAAGTGTGCATCAAATTTCGTTTTATTTGCATGTCAAAGGATTATAATAAAAAGTTACTTATATTTTTGAAAATATTCACAAAATTTTGACAAATTATTTTGCATTTTCAGTTATTTAGCAGTAGCAGTTATTTATAAAAACGGGCTGACATTATATTACCATCCAACTCCACTCATGAGGTACAGACACTGTTCCACCAACAATTCTTGTATTAGCAGCAAGACCACATCCTGATAAATTGTACATCAAGTGTTAGTATTTATATATAGTCTAATACACATTATAAGCAATATTTAAATTTTTTTATAAAAATCTAATAAACCATTTCCTTACCTTCTTGAGGTTGTTTAAACTCTTCCACGATATCCAGTGAAGCATTTTCTACGGAATCAGTGATTTCAATCACAGGATTATCTGGACAGCAAATTCCTACGAAAATGCCCCTTGTCAAGCACATGTACTGCAAAAATGTATTATAATTACTCAAAGTATCCGTTAGAGTACATTGTGTCAAACTTAAACAGGTACCATTTTCACCTTTAGGAGTGATACAATCGCGTGCTGAATTTACTCTTGGAAATAAATCGATTATTCGCGCAGATTTTTTATCTTCAGATAAAGCGTCATCCAATATTTTAGTTGAACTATCAAAGTTACCAACAGCTTCAAATTCACTGGCAATATCTGTTCCTAATGTGGTAGACAATGATTGTCTCTTAAAGAATTTACTTTCCGATGAATTTTTCGAACCTGAATTATCTTCCTGAATTTCCTTGCTAACTTCTAATAATTCGTCAGAATGTTTCTCCTTTTCCTTTCTATTTAAATGATCTAATTCTAAAGAATTTGTCCCGTTCGAGTCTGACGAATTTTCAAGATGTTCTTCTGTATCCGTGTACTCTTCCAGTTCCGTTTCGTCCCCATTTGACGAATAATCTGAATCTTCTTCCGGGTTCGTTTCGTCCCCATTTGACGTATAATCCGAATACTCTTCCGGGTTCGTTTCGTCCCCATTTGACGTATAATCCGAATACTCTTCCGGGTTCGATTCGTCCCCATTTGACGTATAATCCGAGTTCGATTCATGCCCGTTTGACGAATAATCCGAGTTCGATTCATGCCCGTTTGACGAATAATCCGAGTATTCTTCCGAGTTTGTTTCGTCCCCATTTGACGAATAATCCGAGAATTCTTCCGGGTTCGTTTCGTCCTCATTTGACGAATAATCTGAGTATTCTTCCGAATTCGTTTCATTCCCATTTGACGAACAATCCGAATGCTCTGAAGAGTCCGTTTCATTCGTATTTGACGAATAATTCGAATGCTCCGAAGAGTCCGTTTCATTCGTATTTGACGAATAATCCGAATGCTCTACATGGTCGTTTTTATGTGCTTCACCCTCAGACGAAAATTTCGGATTCTTCCCAGAATCTATTTTGCTCGTATCTAATAAATCAGTTGAATTTTTGGTATTCATTAAGCCATCCTCAGGTATAAAATCTGTTTCAAGCTTTTTTGTTAAATCAGAATTATTTTCCGCGTCATCCCCATCACCTTCCGCATCATCCGAATAATTATCATCCCCATCACCTTCTACATCATCCGAATAATCATCCCATCACCTTCTGCATCATCCGAATAATCATCCCCATCACCTTCTGCATCATCCGAATAATCATCCCCATCACCTTCTGCATCATCCGAATAATCATCCCCATCACCTTCTGCATCATCCGAATAATCATCCCCATCACCTTCTGCATCATCCGAATAATCATCCCCATCACCTTCTGCATCATCCGAATAATCATCCCCATCACCTTCTGCATCATCCGAATAATCTGCATCATACGAATAATCTTCCAAATCATCTTTGTTCGTATTTGGCAGTTCCCAGTATTCTTCTGGTTCCTCTTCTTTAAATTTCGTTAAATCATACCAATAGTCTTCATAGTTTAATCCGTAAATTCTACCATTTCTCTTAATTAATGGGAAATTCGAATGATTCGAAAAAACCGAGCTGGTATTAAGAGATGGAGATTTGATTTGATCAGTCTCTGAATTTAAATATTTTTTTCTGTCGTCAGAGGGCCTTGAATGCATAACATTTTTATAATGATTTCGGTATTTCATGGTTGTCCTGGAAGAGGAACTGGGAAAATCGAAATGAGATTTCAGATTTCTAACACGTTTCGTTTGCAATCCGTTCCAATCTTTATATCTTGTGTCGCTCCACATTTTTCTTGGAATTCTAAAGAACTGACTTGAAGAAAAAAATGTTTTAGATGTGTTGTGAGGACTTTTTTCCCCAATGGGAATTAACTTTGAAGTATACGATTCCAGATCGGCATTTTCGTGATTCAATTCATCCGATGTATGGCTTTTGGGTTTGTTTTCACTATCTTCATTAAGCTCCACTCCAGTAACATCTGCGGCTTCATTAGAAAGTTCGACCTTTCCTTAGAAAAGAAAAGTTTTCAATCAGGAAAAAATAGAACATATGCATAGAAAGAACTCAATAGTTCATTAATACAGGCTTTATCAGTACAATTATTAAACTTTTAGAACAAATAGAGCACATCTAGACCTTGGGTAAGTGAGTATTAACGTCGCACTACTCAACTACACGAGGGCTTTTAGCGAAAGACCTCGTAATTTTAAATCATGGTCAAGTGACGAAGACGAGACCCGAGCTGGCACCTCCCTCTCATAACTTCCACACCACACCAACAAGACGTTTGAACCTTGACATATTTAACGTGCATCGCCTCCCTCTGCGTGGCGAATCTTCAGCGGTACTAGGCTGAAACTCATGACACGCCGGCTACGAGTCCGTTACCTTGACCACTAGGCTACCGCGGATACCCCTCAACGATGGGAAATTGCATGGGAATGCATGGCGTGGTAAAGATGACAAAAAGACAGGACAGATTTATTATCCTTAGTATAGCAAAAATCAAGAAAAAAACATTAAAGGGATAATATGGGGCGTGTCGGGGTGACAGGTGCCCGATGTTAATATGCAGGATTCACCAGAACAGTCATACGACTGGCGGTAGCCTGCACATGGGTACCGGGATTGTTCTGTACCAGATTCAGAACAGTATCCTCATTGTTTAGCATTCTTGCGCTTCACTCACATTCCTGCGTGTCCACTATGAAGACCTGACAATCTATAGTGCAAGCGTGCAAAGAAAGCGTGGCTGGGAGTTTGCCTCCTGGGATAATGTTGAGGGTACAACAGCTGCGTGGCTCATCCATTGCAATCAGCGGCCCCGAATGCCAGCTGCATATCAGCGAGCTCAGCGTTCGCGCACGTGTAACGTTCCTTTCTACTACCACTTCGACGGCAGGCGAAATAAAGCTTCATAGCGAGCATGGCAGCTAAGACCACGTGCTCGCATGCACCGTTATTCAATGCTTTGGTTTCGTAGCACCATCTATTTCGTACACAAACCAAGACTTCCCAGCATTTAAACACGTTTTCTCTTATTCTTGTACCGTCTTGTGTTTTGGTTAGTCACTACCGTGCCACAAAAGCGTTTCCGACCTTGCATTCTTGTGTAATGTCCCAACGTCTGGGTGTACCGTCCTGAAAATTGTAACCGTTGTTCTGATGCACCCTGTATTTTACGGCAAAGTTGTAACCAACATGCAAGTAATCAGTGAACCAAAAAAGAATGAAGCAAGAGTAATTAAATATTGGATTAATTGAGCCCAAAGTGGACATGTTTTAGAAAAATAATTTAACGTAAGAAGGTAATTTGCCGATTACTCGTGAATGGTTTGTTCTCAATTGTGCAAAGATTATACATTGCCAAACTGCGCTAAGCACTTATTAATTTTCAGAAGCTTCTATTTGTTCCAGATAAGTCTTAATACAATTAAGGAAAGTATTTAATGGAAAACATCGAAAATAAAGGTCATTTGAGCATCCTGGCGAGGGGTGTTACTCAAATTTATTGAAGACAGCAAGTGGGTTGATTATCTTTTCATTTAGAAGGTACACAATCGCTATTGGTGACAAATCTCTTAATTATAAACCATGATCAAGTGACGAGGATACTTGAACTTCCACATCACGCCAATGTTAGGACTAAGTCATGGCCGATTTAATGTAAACCCCACGAGAGAGAGGAGATAGATCACACATGCACCTCAAGATACAATATTCAGTGTTACCTTCAGAGTTATAGCTCGTGAAAACAAAAAATAGGCCTATCCTTTACAATATAGGCTCAAAAATTCTGATTTGTATGACACTGAGGAAAAATTGTGATCGTGTTCATATAATTTTATTTTATATAACTCCAATAATATAATTTGACATTAAACGTCACCGTGCTTCTCAAATTTGGGGGAACTCTCCTTTTCGAGGAGATCTCTATTTGTTTCTAGTTGTGATGCATATTAACACTTTCATCGCGAGGGACGAAGTAACTTCTTCCAGGATCCACAAATAAATTATAGGGAGAATCGCTATCTACTGCAATTGATTGTTATTTTTCAAAGTAAAATAAACAAGTTTTTTTTAAGTAATTTATGTTGCTTCAATTTTAGCGATGCGGAGAGGAACACAGACTCTAAGCGCTGAGGGTGGGACCAGGCGCGCCATTGTCGCGATGGAAGTGTTAAACGTGTTTGAAGAAACTTTTATATCGTGCGATATGTTGCACTTAAATTTGAGGAAAATAAATCTTTGTGAAACTGAATCCGATCCAGTATTCGTATAATATAAGTAACTCGAACAATACTGAGTGAAGGAGTATATTGTCGCACTATAAAGCCATAATAGGGCTATTGCCAATGGATCTCTTAATTTCGAAACAAGGTCAAATGCCGACACTCTAGTTCACACCACATTCTCAAAACTTCCACACCATACCTGTGGAAGGGCTTCGACACTTGACAGATTTAGCGTGCATCAGTCCCTCTATACGGTGGTTCTTCAGGGACAACAGGATTCGAACCCACGACTCGACAAACGCCAGTCATGAATTCGTAAATATGACCACTAAGCTACCGTGGCCATCTCTTTCGAAAAAAAACAAAATCCTACTTAAATGTTAAAAGCAAGACTAGGATATGTAAATAACAGCTTTAAGAAACCCTTAGATACGAAACTTATTCATTTAGAACATGCAAGAGAATAGAGAATAAAATTCTATTTTGAATAATTGGCGCTTCCTTCAAACTTACTTAGAGTAGCCCCAGAAGTCAAATTTATTCCGTAGAATAAAAACAACAATATCGAAACTTTGTTCATCTTCATTTTGAATGGTTTCTGAAACAACAAAATGTGATCAGATTATAAGAAAATTAAGACTAATATTTCTGATAGTCAAAAAGCCTTTCGTAAGTGAAAAGTAGTAAGCATTGAAAAAAAAACCACATTAAAAACAAAATTGCTTACTTAGACTTGGTCATTAGAAATGCAAACAAAGTTAATAATTCTAATCGAAATTCCGTGAAACTAAAAAAATTTTAATCTAGTAAATAAAATAAGTAATTCAGATTATCTACAAAATATAGATATCAAATGCAGATGTTTGTGCTACGAGACAGACTAAACGACAATAAATCTGGTTTCTAAGAATTATACATTGTCATTCTATTTATAACAGTCTTTAGTTAATCACTTGATTTAAATTCCTTAAAACTAAAATACATTCATACTTGAAAGGAAAAAAAATCAACGAAATTGGTTGCCCTTTTCACAGCATAAAACGTGTGCGCTCTGGTCCACTTCTAAATCGATACATTTCAATCTTGCTATTCAGATGCGATTTAATTGAAACTAAGATTTTTAAAGAAAGTTAATCACTGAAGCAAAGCAAAATTTGCAACGTTAATGCCTAGACTAAATGCAACTTTAGTATGGCTAAGAATTTCATTAAGAATTCTCTCTTCAGATTTTATATATCAGTTCAATTTCTTTTTATTGTATAATTTTAAGTATGATTACGAAACCCAAATTCATAGAAAGACCAACATAAATAAAGGCAAAAGGAACATTTACGAATATCGCCAATCATTCCCCTCCCCTTTTTAAAATTTGAGAAAGAAAATTACTTACAGATTTTACTGAAGAAATAAATTTGCTGCATCAAATTATGAAATACTTTTTATTTCCAATATACATCAAATATAACAGAAAAGAGAGCTGCGCAATATAAAATACGAATTTCTAAATAGCTTTTGTAAATACTTGTATATGTAAATATTTGTACACATTTATTTAAAAAACCGATGTATAATTCTTACAATATCTAATCCCGCAAGAATTGAATTCAAGTTTTTAAACAAGGGAAATAAAACTTTTAAAATTTATTTAGTGTGAAGTGTAATAATCAAACGGTAATTGCAGAAATATAACTGTGCAGTTGTACTTACAACTTTTTACAATCAGGTACTAAATGATATTCTCATCAGATTTTCTCATTAAAATCTGAAGAGCATATTTACAAACACCAGGCAGAAGCGATGACCTAAAACCGACTTTTATCTAAAAAGGTATTTTTCTAAGATTCCACCACTTCTATTACGAATTATTTTAAAACTTTAAAAAATACACAGTTTTAAAATGATAAGTTTAAAAGAGATGAAATTTAACACACGATATATTCTGTAGCAAGTCAGTTCTTCAGTTCGGCACATAACAAATATTCGGAAATGCAAATTTTACCTAAAACATTTCGCTGAGAAAATGTTAAACGTCAAACTTCAATAGACAAGCTCTACCGTAAAGCTTACTATGGGGGCGCTACAGTCATTAGTATCCTTTTCTTCTTCCGGTTAATGTAAAATCTCCATTGCTTTGAGCTAAAAAATTAACAAGGTATTTTAGAAAAGATACTGAAATAAATACTATAAAGTCATGAATCTGAAATCTACAGATCATCTTCTATCCATACAATGCAAAAAAATTTCAAAAACTTGCATTAAAAGTTTCAAAAACTCAGTTGAATTTCGATGTTTTCCCATAGATTAACATTACACCGGAAGTAAGTGAGGGTTCCACTTAGTGTTGTTGTTTACAAAGTAGAACTTGTCCATAACAATCTCCAAGAGATAATCCTGAAGGAAATATTTAAAATCAAACGAAAATATATCTTGTCTGAATATTATCTAGAGATACTAAATCACTGAATTTGATCAAAATCACTCAAAGGATTGATTTATTGATAATCGAATTATATGAGTGAATATTAACGTCGCACTCTTCAGCCATTCGAGGGCTTTTGGTGACGGACCTTGTCATTTTGAGTCATAGTTAAGTGACGTGGACGACACCGGGGATAGCACCCCTCTCCTAACTACCACACCACACCAAGGGAAGACATTTGAGCACCGAACAGATTTAACGTGCATCGCACCCCTACACGGCAGGTCTTCAGTGGTACTAGGCTCGAACTCAAAACACGCCGACCGACATGCGTTTCTTAAGAAGCATTAAGGAGTTAACGTGTTTGTTAACTCCTTAATTTATTTCTGCTTGATAAATTTAATTTTCTACTAGAGCTAAGGAATTATAGACAAATCTTCTCAAAAATCTTTGAGGAAGACATTTTTCTTCTTACCCCATTCTTCGATTGTGTACCTCTAACAATAACCCGTACCTTTCTAAAGCAAAATTAATATAATGGAGAGTTTCACTGAAGTAATCTCTCTAATATATATTCAAAACAAAATACTATGTTTATTATTCTTATTGTTTATCTTACGTTAATATTGTGGTAACCTAGTGGTTATGGTCAGAAACTCGTGGCCTGTGTGTCGTGAATTCGAACCCTAGTGCCACTGAATATCCGACTTGTAGAGGAGTTTATGTACGTTAAATCTGTCGAGTCCGAAGTCCTCCCATTGGTGTGGTGTCAGCTCATGTGTCGTCTTCGTCACTTAACCGAGATTCAAAATTACGAAATCCGTTGCCAATAGCCTGAATGTTGCTTTATAGTTAGTAAACACTTATTCACTCACTCATTTACGTTAATATTATTTTTCACCAATTTACTGAAAAATCAGCAAAAGTCCCTCCTGGTTATCCTTGCAAGAAATACTCAAGAACATATGAAAAGAATTGTAAAAATGAAACAAACTATTAGAGGCATTTTTATCATCATTTTCTCGAAAATACATTCACAATTTAACCAATATTTTCACAAGTGTATGGAATAGTTTCACATTGTCTTGAATGAGTGAGCGAGTGAATATTAAAGTTGCACTACTCAGCTACACGGAAGCTTTTGGTGACGGACCTCGTAAATTTGACCATGGTCAAGTGACGAAGATGACACCTGAGCTGACCCCCTCACCTAGCTTCTACACCACACCAATAGGAGGACGTTTGAGTTTCAACAGATGTAACATGCATCACCCCCCCCCTTCCCTATACGGCGGGTCTTCAGCAGTACTAGGCTCGAACTCATGACACGAGTCCGTTGCCATGACCGCAGCCCCTACACATCTTCTTTTAAACTAGTCAAAAGAATTTATGAAAGGTACTTGAGGATAAATAAGTAGCCTTATAAATTTGCATATACAATCACCGCTGCGCATTTAATTTAGCGTACTTGTTGCATCATTTTCTTCATACTTAATAAAAGCTTATTTTTTTGTCTATGGAATTCTTTTCTTTAGCGGTAGGATTCGATATTGCGGCATATATGAAATTTTAGTCCTGTAGATTCATGTTAGAGTAAGCTTCTTTACTAATGATTTAATTTAAGTAATTTTAATTAAGTTTGCTATTAATTGCGAATATTTAAATATTGATTCCTAAACTGATTTGAAATAGATCAAATGAAGAGTGACTATACTTAATTCCATTTGAACTGAACACCAAATACAATACACATGATTCAATTTTCAACTAAATACTGCTTGTTTCTTGACCATGCTTTAGTGTAAAATTTCAAACTAATTCTGAATCTCTTTAATATCTGCCATTATAGATTAATCTGCTAGACCTTCAGATTTCTCTTCGGAGAAAAATTCGGAAGAGAAATCTCTATCTGTTGTTGGCTTTCGCAACTCGTTAGATAATCTACCAACACAATTTCTACCGGATACTTTGATTAATTTTTGTCAATGTATTATTAAATAGCTACCGATTATTACTTCATATGTATGCATTATAAACTTAAAGTTCGTATGTCTTTTAAAATGTCAAAAGTATTCTCCTTCTCTAGAATGTTTTTGATGTTTACTAGTTTTACTCTTGCAGAGAGTTCAACATGCTGCGTTTATTAATCGGGATATGTATCTTGGGAACGATACAAGGAAAAGCATTTCCTAAGAAGTACAAGCGAAGTTACGATGGCAAGAATCCTTGATTTGACTTTAAATTTTAAAACTAGACTTTATTCTAGTTAGAATTGGTAATTAAAGTAAACTTTTAATGTTTTATTTTAGGCAACTACAATTATGATTCTCTCCAAGAAGGCTTCGAAATACTTCGTCCTGAATATATTCAAAACATCGATCCTTATCGACAACAGTATACTCATCGATACTTTCCAGAGAATGGATATCAGTGGTTATATGCTGAACATCGTCCGATGTCCAATCCAATTGGACAATCTCATGAAGATCAGAGTTTTCATAACAAAATGAAGTCCAGGCACACTTGGCACTTTATTGATCAAAATCATGAAATGCCTGTAACTCAATACACTGATGAATCGCAAGAACTGGAACATCAAGTTGGCATTCCTTTTCAGAAATTATCGAATGAAAAGGAATCCGAGGAAAGTAATGAATTTACCCAAAAAGAATTCAGTAAAATTTACAGAAAGAAGTCGCAACTTCCCGTGAATGAATACGAGTCGCCTAACGTTGTGAATAGTCTAACAAAAAAACAGCCAGCTAAGCAGTGGGGTGAATACGAGTTGCCTGTCGTCGAAATGAGACCCATTGTTAAAAAAAAACCAATCAAAGGCAAGCCTGTTGCCTATAAACAGAAACCAGTCGTGGTCAAGGAAAAGCCTATCAAGGAGAAACCGGTCGTGGTCAAGGAGAAACCTATTAAAATGGATGAGTATGGAAAACCACCAGTTACTCAGTGGGTTGAATACGAACTGCCTGTTGCCGAAAAGAGACCCAACCTGAAAGAAAAGCAACCTGTCAAGGAGAAGCCGGTCGTGGTCAAGGAGAAACCTATTAAAATGGATGAGTATGGAAAACCACCAGTTACTCAGTGGGTTGAATACGAACTGCCTGTTGCCGAAAAGAGACCCACCCTGAAAGAAAAGCCAATCAAAGACAAGCTTGTAGTCGATAAGGAGAAACCGGTTGTGGTCAAGGAGCCTATTAAGGTGGATCAGTATAGTTTACCTATTGTTTCGGGTCATCTTTTTACTAATAGCATAGACGAAGATGAAAAACCAAAAGTTGGAGCAGAGTTGGTCCAGAAAAAGGGGCCCTTTCATGACGAAGATGATGAAAAACCAGTAGTTGTAGCAGCGTGGGTCCAAAAAGAGAGGCCCTTTCATGACGAAGATGATGAAAAACCAGTAGTTGTAGCAGCGTTGGCCCAAAAAGAGAGGCCCTTTCATGACGAAGATGAAAAACCAGTAGTTGTAGCAGCGTTGGCCCAAAAAGAGAGGCCCTTTCATGACGAAGATGATGAAAAACCAGTAGTTGTAGCAGCCTGGGTCCAGAAAGAGAGGCCCTTTCATGACGAAGATGACGAAAAACCAGTAGTTGTAGCAGCGTTGGTCCAGAAAGAAAGACCCTTTCGAAACCCCATCGTCACTGAAACGCTGGTTCAAAGGCCTATGAAAACGGGGTCGATTGTAGACAAAAAACACATTCCAAAAGAATCTATTATAAAAAAGGAAGATATTGGGAGTTTTGGCATACCAGTTGAAGCTTTTGAAGAACTAGAGACCAGACATGAAACACCAGGGGAAAGAGTGCTATCCAATGAGAATATAATAACTAAAAATGAATTTGAAGAAGACTTTGACGAAAGTGATTCGGGCAGTGCAATGGACATGGAAATTTCCAATGATGCATCTAGAAGTCTAGAATCTTTAATGAGTCATGTTCGATTGCAAGAAAGACGAAAGTTTAAAAGCTGCGTTACTCCAAAAAATGAAAGTGGCCATTGTATGCCTTTTCAACTTTGTTCAGTAATTAATATTGCAAGCAATGTTGATGAATTACTGAGGAATGTTTGCATTATCGATGATGTCTTCTTTGGTATTTGTTGCCCTGAATTCCCAGTTGAAACGGTACGAGTAGATTGGGGACAATTTTTGAAGTCTGATACGGATACATTTAAGGATGAAAAGCCTACAGAAACTGTGAACGGTAAGCATTATTTGAACTGTTTCAAAAAAGCTGTACTCTAAAAAAAGTTTGCCAAAAATGCTATTCTCCTTCAATGGCTATTGCTTCCAATGTCGGTCTAGATTGCAACGTATCTTCATGACAACCTTGACAAAGGTTTAATTTAAGAGTTTCTGGGATTCTTTTTATCCATTTAGATTATAAACTACATCTAGATTATTTTAGCTTGCCACTTTAGTTTTCTCATTTAATGGCACAAAAATCTTTGTCGTATAACAAAAAGATTAGAGTTAAATTATTTGAATCTCTTGTATTTAATGCTAAGTAACTTCTAGGAATTTACTAAGGAAAATGGAGCTTTTAGTTGTAGACTAGCTTGAGTTAAAAATGGGGATCACTATAAGATCTATTGCTTGTCGCTTATTTATTGAAATATTAAAGCATTGCCCAATATTTAAAGATTTAAAGATCTAAAGTAGGAGAGGTAATGAAAATTTCGGCATTTTTTACGGCTCTTTGACTTTTTATATTAAATTTCGCGTTAAACTGGCGTTTCGTCTTCTCACGGAAGTTACGGGATCCAAATTATCTTAAAATTGTCTAATTTAGAAATTAATATTTTCTTTAACAAAAGTTCTAGTTTATTAGTAAAACAAGAGATTTTATAACTTATTTTAATCTCCAACCCAAGAAACTCCCCAGTAAGGTTAATATTACAAATGTTGTAAAATATTTCAGAATGTGGAAATCTTCCTTCCACAATAAAAAATGGAGATTCATGGCCTTGGATGGCTTCTTTAATTGCAAGATCTTCTGATAAAATTTTTTGTGGTGGAGCTCTTATTACAGATCAATATGTGCTTACTGCAGCACATTGTACAATCAGGTGAGTATCTCATAAAATTACAAGAAAAAATTAGTAAAATGTTGCTTATCTTTTCGAATGAAATCAGTTTTAAATTGACATTTTAATTAAATTCTTGTATTAATGGAATAACTTGAATATAAAGAAATCAATAGTTAAGCAAGTAGCCGGAATGAATAGCTGCTAGAGAAAAGATGGAACAAGTTAATCAATGTTGTCGAAAACTGGTATGTGGCAGAGAGCGGGTATATGTGTTTTAATTTTTCCCGAATGCAGATTCTCGTTAAATTTTAATGGAGGCAGCCAAATACTTAACTTGTATAAATCTAGAGCGGTATTGAACTCGGAGACTGGCTATGATAAATTCTTTATTCGGCTAGAATTCTGCGAGCTTAAACCCTCGGTACTGAATATTGGGGGGTGGAGATTGTGGTTTATTTTAAAGTGTGACCTCCCATGATGGGTAATTTTAAATGCAGATACAAAAACCTTGTTGGTAGACCCTGATTCAAAACGAGGCCTGATAACTTTGATTTAATTGACCCCCAAATATTAATCTGGTACTGTCGTCTGTTTCGCAATTTTTAAACACTCATGGTACTGAATAACATAGAGGAATCTTTAGAAGAGAGGGGGAGGGTTGTTCAAGTATATTTATGACACTGATGTTTAAGGGATCTTTTTCTTCGGTCTTGTAAAGTATAGATGAAGCGCCCCTGAATTTCTTGACTATCTTTATATTTGGATTCTTAATCCTTTCCGGGGCATTTAGTTTTGTGTAGATCGGATGTTTTTGATTAATGAGTGTTTGTAAAAGCTTGGCAATAGTTATCCTAATGCCAATAAAAGCAGCTATTGAGGAAATTTGTTTCAGGATAGAAAGTCTTTTAGTAAGAAACAAACTCCATCGCTAATTTTATAGCCAAATTTTAACATGCAAAAATGCATTATTCTAGTTTCGAATTATAAATTCGTTGTCTTGCCATTCTTAATTTCTAAAGTTTAGTCTTACTTGGACATCGTTTAATTTCCTCTTAATCTATATAAAATCAGGTTCATGATTCTAACAAGATATACAAGGAAAACTAGTTAAGCTAGCTCAAATATTAGGACATTTCCTCTAACGGAACTGTATCGCAGAACAAAGGCTTCACCTCGACAATTTTGTAAATTCAGAAATACTGGCATTTTGAATTTAAAATATCGCATTCCTAAACCCAAAATCTGATTGAAAGCGTGCTATTAAAATCTTCAGATTTATACAAGCTGTTTCGAGTGTATAATAAAATCAGGTATCCAAGAAACAGACTCACAGGAATTAAAATTCGGCGTCCTGCTAAGTAATATTAAATATAAAATTATTTTCGTTTTTAGTTTCTTGTTCAATCTCACACAGATGATTATATGGAAAATAGCTTGACTGTCTAGTTTTTTTTAGAATTCCCCGAAACCATATATTGGTTCGCTTAGGAGATCTCGATTCTAGCGCAAGTTCTGCACAAGATTTAGAAGTTATAGAAATAAAGAGGCATGCAGGATACAATCCAAAAACAATGCAGAATGACATCGCCCTTCTAAAGTTATCCAAGCGAGTAAAACTAGGTTTTAGACGTCTAATTTGTTTAACAGAAGATGAAGACTTCGTCGATAAATCTGCCTCTTTACTACGTTGGAAAGGAACGCTCGGTAAGTCAGTTCAGTAATCCTATTCTATATTGATTAAACTCTTTAAGCAATGTTAACATTTTATCCAGTAATTAAATTCTACATATTGACTCGGCTAAAAACGAAAAGTTAATATAGAATTAGATTACTGAACAAAGAGTGAATGAGTATTTACATTGCTACCCCTTGTTAATGTCTGTATTGCAAGGTTAGATGTTAGAATCTGAATACAATCGAAAATAACTACGACTATCTGATTTCGAAATCTTCGTTAATTAGGATGAGGAATCCCGAAGTAGTATTCGATCTATTGTGTATAGTCTTATTCCCGTATGTCACTCTCGTCTCAATTTGCCATTAACTCGGTATTTCAAAACCACGATATAAAATATTAATTGGCATTTTTATGATAGAGCAACTGCTTTTTAACCGATGAGTCGCGTGAACTGTTAAAAAATATTGCAGCATGTGGAAATGATTAAAATTAAACTAGTATCGAAAGCTCCTCGGTCTTGAGAGAAAGTTCTGCAGCAAGTTGCCAATCAAAGTGTTATCTTCCTTTGCTAGAACAGAATTTTATTTTGCTTCTTGCCTGCTCTTGTTATCTCGAGTGCAATGCCATTCGTAAATGCTGGATTTAGGTCGCTTTAGTACAGCCAAAGAAATTTTTCGACTCCCAGATTCACTTAAACTGTCTTGGAGATAGTTTCACTTAATTTGAAAACCATTGTAAATTAAAGAATAGAGAGAAATTGACTCTATTTTGTATGGCAATTAAAATCTCAAGATGTGCAACTAAGAATTTTAAGGAACTTTGTTATAGCTCAATGACTTGCTAGAATTTGAAGCAACCTAATCAAACAATAACTAGTATAACACCCTTCTAAAAAAAACTTTAGATGATTAGAATTGTATATAAAACTTCAGATGTTCACACTCGGTCCTTTCCATACAATGTACAAAAGTTTTGATTTGATTTTTTGTAATGCAATCACCTTTCATGCAATTAATAGTTCTAAAATTCATAAAAGAAATTTCAAATTTTTAGGTGAAATAGGAGACGTAGAATCTCTACCAGTGATTTCAAATGAAGAATGTCAAAACAGAATGCGATCAGTTATACCAGATTCCATTCTCTGCGCGGAACCACGGACTGTAACCATGTGTAATGTAAGTACCTTGTAAATTTGTCATGTGGTATCGTATCCAGTACTCTAGTGGGGAAATTAACTACTGTTGTATAAAAACACTTCACGGATTTCCTCTCTTGTACCCTAATTCTTCCTTCCTCGGTGGTTAGACAGCCCAGGGTGGGCCTTGGCCTTCTCAAGAAGCCTTTTCCAGGCTACGCTTCCTGCTAGTGTTCTCTAGCTCTTGGTTCTCAAAACTAGATCTTTTCTAGGCCATCAATCCATCTAAGATTAGTTCTGCCCTTTCTTCGTGTGCCAATTGGTTGGGCATTGAAGACTTCTTTAGTGGTGCGGTCGTTTTCCATTCTGACAACGTGACCTGCCCATTTAATTCGTTGTATTTTGATGAAGTTAACGATGTCTGATATACTTTAACTCTTATGCATACCAAATAATTCTTGCGAGTAATTATGAAAAAAGTTCCAACTCTTGTGTGTAGTTATCAATGTTCACCTTTGTTTCTTTTATAATTTTAACTTAGTTTTAGCATAATATTGGATTGTTTAGTATTGGGAATGGCGATCACCGGAGCTGAGTGATCATGGTCAGGAATTATAGACACGAGTTTTTAGAGTCACAGGTTAGTGGTACCACAAGAGGGACAGGTACTAGTTAAATACCTCGAGTCTTAGTCCTAACGTTTGCGTAGTGGATATTGATTTGATTGTTAACGTCACATTTAGAAGCAATTAAAGGGCTGCTAGTGACTAACCTCTTGATTATTGATCCTGCCACATGTACATTGGATGACAAGGACGATACCTGATCTGGTACTCCACTCAACTTCTCTCGACACCCAACGAAAGAGCTTCCATCCTCAACAGGTGGCCGCGGTAGCTAAGTGGTCAAGGTATCGGATCATGGCAGGCATGTCACGAGTTCGAGCCCGGTACCACTCAAGACCCGCAGTTTAGGGGAGTGATGCACGTTAAATCTGTCGAGAGCTCAAACGTCCTCCCGTTGGTGTGGTAGTTAGAAGAGGTGCCAGCTAAGGTGTCGTCCTCCTCGCTTGACCATGGTTCAAAATGACGAGGTCCGTCACCAAAAGCCCTCCTGTAGCTGAAAAGTGTGACGTCAATATTCACTCGCTCCATCCTCAACAGATTAAAGTACATTAGCCTCTTTACACGGTAAGGAAGTCTGGAGAATGTGGTACCACTCGGGTACCCTCGTCGCTTGACAGTGGTGTAAAAGTTCCATAGCCATTAGTCCTGGTGTGGCTTCGAAGTGTACATTTAATAAATCATCAAAGTTAAGAATTTGCATCATCTTTGGTCTTTGAATTTCAATTTTAAGGCGAAAGCCTAAGGATTTGAAGGGAAAGATATACATATTAACGTGTACAATATAAAAATGTTTTCCATCTTGTAGAATTGCCTCGCCTGATGTGATTTATTGGTACAAAAATCCTTCGGTGCCACGTTAACTTTCGAAAGCATTTTTACTTGCATTTAAAATGGACGTTCCTCTCGAATAAAGACTATTAAATGTCTCGTCCCCGTTTTTCGAATTTGTTAAGAATCATTATTTCGATTATTTTTACTTTACAGATGTTGTAGATATTATATAAATCGTGTAAATATATCAATAGTCAAACCAATATATATTCCTAGTTTTACCTAATATATTTTAATGTTTCTCTTCTAGGCCGACTCGGGTGCACCTTTCATCATTAGCGAAAAGGGAAAGTTTAAAGTGATTGGTTTATTAACATGGAACAGAAATGACTGCGACGAACGATTTCCAACGATCTTCACTCGAGTATCAAGCTACAGTCGATGGATACAAAGACATACTTCTTCTTGATGGGAACAATATGGCAGCTCGGTTGACCTTTAAGGCGAAAACTCTTGCGTGCTAAAAGCATTAAAAATCTTTTTAACTTTTAAATTCCATTGTATTTTAATAAAATTGTACTTTTACTGAAAATATTAGATTGTGTGTGGTCTTTTAAATTGGTTACTTTTAGTATATATCTTATAGTTGAGTCTCGAGAACTTCTGATAACAATAAATCTACAGTTTACCATAATGCTTTAATTTAAGACATTGAAGTAACGTTTTAAACTGGTTAATTGATTTTTTTAAAGCCAATTTACGGAATTTTAATCACTTCAGTTCTTATAAAACACAGTTGCGTGTTCCATTCTATTGATTCATAGATTGGTTTTATTTTAATAGGTATGAAGAATATTAGTTTAGACATTTTAGCTACTTGGTTGGGATAATAAATCTACAAGATAAATTTCTTAAGTTTCATTATCGAAGGGACTTAAAAAAAAATTGTTATAGGTTAACAGTCGCAAGACTTCGTTATGAATAAATTGGAGTGGATAGATTTTTTATGACTCGTTAAATAAGATTTTTATTAAATTGAAAAATTAGCTCTTAATATTAAAATCCAAAATTATTTTAACATTGTTTAACAAATGAATTTTGTATCTTTGGTCCGCATTTTTTTCTATTCCCACGGACAGTCCCTAAATAAAATTTACATAGGATAACTGCCGAAATATTCTGAATTTATTCGAAAATTAAATAACTGCCTAATATGAACCAATGCTGCGGACTATTCTGTTTTAAATGAACGTCAAAATTCTTGTATGGTGTGGAAGTAGAGTTGGTACTACAAGTGTCGTCCTCTAGGCATAACAGAAGTGCCATGTTTATTGGCAAGAGTAATAGTGTAGCTCTAGAGTGACTTTAATTTAAATAGATTATGTCTCACTTAAAATATAGAAACTTGATGCCTGTGCCAAGTCACCATTGGAGTCTTGTGCTCAAGACTAGAATAAAAAAACTGTAGATAATCTGAAAGTGATGCAACGTAGAAACTTAGTTTAATGTCTGTCGTGAAGTATTCGTGAAGCTGTTGTGCGATGTTTATCCCAGATTTGAGCAGTCATTAGCCCTACGCAGCTTCATGACTTGGAGGTTTTTGCTGACTCATGCCATGTACTTAATACACGTTTCTATGAATTTTGAGTTAACTTTTCTCTGCTAGAGATATTCATTAAAGCCTAATATCGGAAAAGAGGGACGGATGAAAACCATCTTTTCATTAGTCTACTACTCTCGTGAAAAGTCTATGTACGCGTACAAATATTTAAGCACATGCTCGCCTTCTGATGCATTTCAACAAATTACAAAGGTAAACAGATGAACCAGAGTTGAAGCTTAACCGCAAAATTGTCTACAGGAAAGGGCAAGTTTCTCCGATTAAAATTGTATATAAATCGCGACTTGTGTGTGACTGTATTCAAGATGGCAAATTAAATTTGAACTGAACCTAGGGGTGGAACAGCCCAGGGGAACCAAGATCTGCAGTGCCTATCTCGGCCTTTCGAGACCTTAGGCACTGGGGTGCATGTGCAAATATTTCGGTCAAGTAGTTCGTCTGATGTGAGGCTGAGTCGACCTTGCCCAGCCCGAGATTTGAACCCTGGACCTGTGGTGTGAAAGCGTGATACATTACCACTGGGCTTCAAAAATTAAATCTATTTGTTGAAAATAACTTCATCGGCTTATTTTATATAGTTCATATTTTAGCGGGATACCAGCGACCGATTAAGAACTTTCTCTCGAAGAAAATTCTGTCTTCTCACAACAGCCTGATTTGGATAGCTGTGTATAAATTAAACTTCAGTGCCCCAGTATAGACAACTAGAATTAAATGGATGGTGGTGAGTGTTTACAAGGCGTGCCATACAAATTGGGAGTGAATGCTGCTTCCTATTTCTCTGATAAATTAAGTTCACTCTGAATGATACTGTACTTTTACATGTTGATACAAAAACTAAACCATGAAATGATTATAATGAAACTCCATTCATTTCTGTGCCGTTTGAAATACTCATTCCTAAACATTATCAAAACAAAAATCAACGTTTAAAATTATTTTGCTCAGCAGACTGCAGTCAAACTGAACAATAGACTTCATATGGGACGGGGGGAGGGGAGTTCTTGACTCGAGTAGAGATTATGTCGAGATCAATTCAAGTTTTCTATAGAACTAGATTCAACAAATTTCGGAGCTTTATCTAAACAATTGAATTAATTCGGTGCGATGTACATTTCTTCTTTTTGACTCTGTACTAGAACAACGGTTTAATAGTAAAATAGTAGGGTGCGACTACACAAGAGCAGATTTCTCTCAAAAGAAACTTCCAGGCAAACTTATGTAAGGCATTTTGCGTGCAGTCAAGTTTTGGATGCGCAAAACCCTCCATTATTTTATCGAATACTCTTTCACAAAATTGAGCTACTGTTAATCCATCAATTATCATACGCACATTTTACCAAGAAGGTTACCGTAGCTCAGGAAGCCCGATTGAATTGAGTACTCGGTTATCTTAATTCCTCTCTATAAAAATTTTTCAATATGTAAAGAAAACTGCTTAAAAGCGTCAAAGTAACAAGTTATTTATTAAACTTCTATTTTTAATTTTTTTTCATCTTAGAAAATTTAGTTGCAGTGCCTTTTTATCTCAGTATAAATTCAGTGATTTTCAATTTTGGATACATAAATATGCTTAACTTTATATTATACTTGAACCCTCATTTACAAAGTCGCCTCGTTTGTGACTTCTCATGGGATAACAAATAATCGGAAAAAAACTTATCTAGATCTTCAGTCTATTAAAATTTTATTTTTCATTTTAATCTATTTGAATGGTATTCATGGTGTTCTCGCAAATGGTTTAACAAACTTCCCGTCTCATCCTAAGCAGTGTTCTTAATTTTGTAATTCATTAGTTGCTTGTTAACAGATTACAGCTCATTAAGTTTTCAAAAGAGCCTGTAATTCGAGGATTATTATCACAAACTTTGAGGCTGGTGATTTTCGAAATGAGTATATAGTATGCTTGCCATTGAACTAGAATAAAAATTATAATCTCTATCACCAACAACACTACCGTCAGCCCCAGAGCGGGCAGCCGCGGTGGCAGAGTGGTCTAGGCATCGAATCATGGCTAGCATGTCATGAGTTCGATCCTAGTACCACTAAAGACCTGCCGTGTAGGGGAAGGATGCACGTTAAATCTGTCGAGAGCTCAAACGTCCTCCCGTTGGTGTGGTGTGGTAGTTAGGAGAGGGGGTGCCAGCTCAGGTGTCGTCCGCGTCACTAGACCATGGTTCAAAATGACGCGGACCGTCGCCAAAAGCCCTCGTGTTGCTAATCAGTGCGACGTTAATATTCACTCACTCAGCCCCAGAGCGGTGTTAATGGGATGTAACCAACTGAAGAGGCAATACAACTTTTCTTTTACAAGTGGAAGGTCCGCTATCGGAATTTGATTTTGACTCAAAATTTAAGAGCTGTTTCTTGACTAGTGGCCGCAATAGCCTAGGGGTTATGTTCGCAAACTCAGGGTCGCCTTATCATGAATTCGAGCCCTAGTGCCATTGAAGATCCGCCATGTAGAAGGACTGAAATCACAAGAACGTCTCTCGAAAACATAACCAAGATTTTGATAAATCCTGGTGACCGCTGTAGCTTAGCAGTCAAAGTAACGGACTCGTGGGCGGAGGATCATGAGTTCGAGCCTAGCACCGCTAGAGACCCGCCAACTAGGGAGGGGCGATGTACATTAAATATGTCGAGGCTCAAACGTCCTTCCGTTGGTGTGGTGTGGGTTAGGAGAAGGGGTGCCAGGTCAGGTGTCGTCTTTGACCATGGCTCAAAATTACAAATCAGTCACCAACGGACGTTAATATTCACTCAGTCACTTACTTGATAACTCCTGATCAAAACATAGAAAACGTACCACAATACTTAATCCCATTGTGAGGAGAGCCATTTTGAATGCCCTTTGTTTGACCTTGGATTACTTCCAATCATTCAGAAAACAAATCAAATAAATTTTTATAATAAACAAATAAAATATCTTAATATAAAAGAAATGCAGTCTCTACGACTCAGATTGATTAATGTATTGTTTTTAATCACAAATAAACAACATGAAAGCTATTGTCAACAGATCTCATAAGTTGCGGAAATCGAATGGTCATGGTCAAATGGTGACCTGTGGTTGACGATGTTTTAGCAAAGCCGTGTATTTGGTTCTTTATTCTACTAAAAACTCGTCGTGTTTCGGGGCCAATACGCGTTATATCTGTCGAGGCACTTAATCCTCACGTTGGTGACGTGACAAGGATATAGACAGTAAGGAGCCACCTCAGATACAGACTTTGTCTTCTGTGGTTTAAAATTGCGCGGCTTATTGGTTAATTGCTTATTATCTTCTCTCGTACTAGAAAAACGAGAGATATGGACGAGGACCTGACCATACTGAACCACGGTCAAGCAATGTGGGTGACATCTGATAAAGTGCCTCATTTTTCAATCTTCCCCACCAGGGCAATGGGAGGACTTTAACGAGCATCAATTCCACTAGATGGTGGGTCTTTAATGTCCACGGGAGTTGGACCCCTGATTAAATTGTAACAATATTGGTCGCAAGCTTGCAGTCATGATACCACGGCTATCGCGGCCATCCATTGCGAGGCGTGTTGACTGTAGTTAATAGTTGTTTGAATCCAGCATAAATAGACAACCGGAAGTGTCAGAAAACAATTTAGCCCCTTAATTTTGAACCATGTTCTTGTGACGAAAACGATATCTGGGTTTGGCACCCGACTTATCACAATAAAAATGTAAAACAGGGGTCAGCAACCTACGGCACGCGTACCACATATGGCACGTGGTACATTTCTCAGTGCAACTATCTGCACTACTCTACAAATTTGTCTACATATCAATGTAAAAAAAAAATCTTTCCTCATATGAAAAAGATTTCACGTCTAGCAAAGAAATTTTTCAACAACGTGAATGCTCAGAATCGTGTCAAATTGAAAGTCACACATTATACCCCTGATTTTTCGAGATAAAAGTAGAGCGATGAAACTACTACGTTCGCATTAGAATTCTTATTTACCTTTTTATTTAACTAGAATGAAGGGAAATACTTATATTTTATATTGTCTATTTCTTATTTTAATAAATATGTTTCAAAATACATAATATATGAACAATTTTTATTTTTTTATTTTTGTTGAAGAAATATTTATAATTATTTTATGTTGTTTATATTTTTATGTAAAGAAAGAAGTATCTTTTCATGATGCAAAATAAATATATTATAAAACTGCTAATCTATATTATTGATCTCTATTCTCTAAATCTGTACGCATTTTCGCGGGGATTCAATTGTTCCTACTGTGGGGTATTGTTTGGGGTAATTATTTGGTAGATTCTTTTGGCACGCTAAAGCTAAAAGTTTGTCGACCCCTGATGTAAACCATTCTTCCCCTACTAATTTAACGTTAATCATTGTAGCTATAAAGGACAGTCTTTAGAAGGATGTAGATCCAAACTTTTTACCCTTCAGTTCTGCTGCTTTAAGAACTAGTCTAAGGCTGCCCTTTATGCACTGAATAGCAAAGTGCAAATAAATAATTTAGTTGAAAAATAATTCGAAAATCATGATATCGTTCGGGAGAGATGCTAATGCATAATTAATAACTTTTAAGAAAAGAACTGAAGTGAAATCAGCAAAGTTTATATTGTGATTTTAGCGGAAAAGTCTTCTTTCTGGTATTTATCATGCAAAGGTGTTTTTAATGAAAAACTGATGTAAGCAACAATAAAAGTGCTGAAAGGTTTGTATAATTATTTGCAGTTTGTTTGTAGTCTTTCATAGTCTTAGTGCAATATTATTGAGACTTGCATTTGACAAAGCATGCATTTATTTTTGTCGAATAAAAGCATCATATTGGAAACTGAGCTTGACTTAGTACTGGTGTGCAAACTGGAAACTAAGGCAATTGTGCTTATCATTTAATATTCAAACACCATGAAAATATGTATAATACACTTGTTTAACTACGGGGTAAATAAGCAATGATTTTGAGGAGCACCAATGGTAAAAAAAAAATATTTAGCTATAAGTCTGTTATTTTTGCCTACCAGATTGTTTTACTTCTTTCATGTTTTATTTCTATTGTGTATTTTATTTCTGAAGATTTTTGAATTTGTAAAACTCGGTAACTTTTAAATGATGGAATTTTTGGAATTTCTACACTTTGTATTAAATTTATCACAATATTTACACTTGCTCATGCATTGTTTTTTTTATAGAAATAAAGAATTTGTTTCATTTGATTTAAGCTCATAATTACAATTTATTTTTTCAGAAAGATGGATATTAAAATCTTCATAGTTCTTGTTTTATCATTTCTATTTCTCAATGTGGATGGAAAAGCTGTTGGGAAGAAAGTACAATATGGTAATTATATTCCATACCTAGATTACTATGAATTTTTCCTCAAGATATTATTTCAAATATTAATAAAAATTTTGCATTCCCGCAATATTAAAAATTGGAAGTTTAATTCATTTTTAATTTTAAGAGTCTTATTTCGGCTTTTTTTTTGAAACTTTGAAATAATATAATAAAACTTAGTGTGTGCGAATTAAAATTGTATTTAGTGCACATATGCAGATTACTTTGTCAAACTAATTGTTTACATTGTTACATTATTTACATTGCTTATGTGTGGCTGAAATTTATTTTAAGTTAATTTTCCCCATTTTAATAAAATAAAAATTAATCCGGATAATATAGTCCTTGATTAATATGACATATGAACTTGTGCACACTGTGGATTCAAAACTGTTATGGATGATTAAGTTACGAAGCATTTCGTTAATAAAGCTTCTTTTGCAGATCTTGGACACTCACCTTCACTTTACACACGTTTTCGTCAATCTCAGAGCTCTGCGTATGAAACAAAGGAAATTATAAAAGATCCTAATTGGCAGAAATCTGTACCCGAAAGCGAATATAGTTATGCCAGAAACCTCAAACCAGCACAACATTATGCAAATGACTACTCGAACCAGCCTTATGACGAAAAATATGATTTAACTAACCATGAAAACCTGGAACAGATTATTTCCGACTTTGATGCACAAGATTTGTCAAACTCTAATGAAAAACACAACACTGCTAAGCCGACGCCTAATAGAAGTGATGAATCTTTAAAAAATGATCAAATGTTTTTGCATCAACATGCAAAATCAAAGCATATAAATCTTGCGATGGAAAAGTCTGACACCCCTAAAAGTAACGTAAAATTTAAGACTTCTTTGACAACTGAAAGTAATGCTATTCCAACGGTAAAAAACTATTCTTTAGTGTCTAGTGTACATAAAGAAACTAATCCAGATACAGTTCAATCTGAATTTCCCACAGATAAAAATGAAGCTAGACATCTTCCTATTAACATAAATGAAGAACATGAATCGGGGAATTTTTCAACTATTATGTTCGATGATGTGAATTCTAACAAAAATTTAGATCCAAAAAATATAGAACTTGAAAGTGATCCTGAGACCCTTTTCTCAAGCGGTGAATCTGAAAACCAAGAGCTTAAAGACGAAGAAACTATATCGGACATCAATGCTAAAATAAATCCATCGCCTGAATTAATAACCGATAGACATTTCAGCGCAGATGTCTTGGATACGTCAATCCAAAATGAAGAAGATAAGCATTTATTCAAGATGGAAATCAACCAAATATTTGATTCTACTTTAAATTCGTTTGTGTTTAATCCTAGTGCTCAACCCCTAGATAAGTTTCAAGAATGCACAACTCCAAAAAATGAATCTGGATTTTGCAGATACCTTCAACATTGTTTTCTTCCCAGTATTTTAAGCACAATTCAACATTTCATGGAAAATGTTTGTATAATTGAGGGCAGATTCATAGGAGTATGCTGTCCACAATTTCCAGCCCAAACAGTCTTTGTAAACTGGGGAAACGAGCTTGATAGTTCGGATTCATCCTCCAACAATTCGGTAGAAGCTCCTGAGGGTATGTAATTTTTTTTCTCTAGTTTAGGAATATTCTTTCTTTCAACTTAAACTTTTGATGCCATATTTTAGATTGTGGAGTGGGAACAAATACAAGAGTTGTTGGTGGAACAAACGCAGATAGAAAGGCATGGCCTTGGATGGTAAGTAGCGCCATAAGCTTATTTAATTGAGAAATGCAATCTTGTTTGGATATAAGACATTTGAATTTTTACTTTCAGGTTGCTCTTTTCAACAACAAAAATAAATTTTTCTGCGGTGGCTCTTTAATCAATAACCGTTATGTCCTTACTGCTGCTCATTGTACATTTGGGTAAGTCGTACATAGAACATGAAAAATGAGATTGCGTAAATGTTTATAAATCACATGCTCAAATACTTAATTTTTAATGAAACATTTATCACTTAACGTCCTTTTGTGGAGGAGAGAAGGTATCAATCAAAACATAACTCCGTATTATGGATTGTCCAGATAATGCATCCCAGAAACTTTCAAAACTATCATTGCAAAATTTTAGATCATCTGGTTTTTAATTCTAAACCTAGCTGTTGTTTGAAAACGCTTTATAGTTAAGAAATAGTTAAATATTTCTCACTGAAGCAGTTGATTTCTAATTTCAGCCCCGACAAATCTCAAATTGTAGCTCGTCTTGGAGAATACGACTTCAATGATCCAAGGGAACCACACGATGATTATCGTGTAATAGAAGTCAAACGACATGGCCAATACAATCGCTTAACATTGAGGAATGACATTGCATTGCTTAAACTGGAGAAGCCCGTTGTCTTCAATGAATTTATAAAAACCATATGTTTCCCTGAAGCTGAAAAAAATTACATGGGAGACGTAGCTACTCTAGCTGGATGGGGCCATATGGATGGAGGTAATTTCGTATTTAACATTATATATTTGTTTTCCCCTTTATTATAGCTACATACTTCTATAAGAAAGTTTAAATACTCAGAAGTTTTATGATTGTTAGCTTAAGATCTCTCTTATTTGGTAGCAGCACCGCTTTGCCGGACTTTGCTCTTGTGCCATTAAACCCTACATTCACTCCCTCTTATTTGATAATGAAAACTCGGATTAATAGCACTAACATTGCATAACATTAATTTCTGTCGAGTTTTTGTGCTAGAAGACTTTCTTCAGAAAATTGTTGTGGAAAAATTTTGGTTTTCATTTACCTTATGTAACATACAATATATTTTGGTTCAAGAAAAATATAAGATTTGAATGTAAATCTTTAAAATTTAACACTTAAAATCTGAATATCGATTGGAAAAGCGCTTTCTTAGAAAGCTGAACAAAAATTTAAAAGCATGATTTTTACTTGTATACTCTAATGTAACAAGGAATATGAAAATTCATAAATTAGGGCTTGCAGTGATTACACTTGAAGGATTGTTCCAACATAAGAAATCTAGAGTTTTATTGCACAATCTTATTAACATGAACATACGAATGTTAATCCTTAATTTATATATTCATGATATGGAAAAATAGTTGAACATACTAGATTTGAGAGCTAATTTAGGCATTTTGTTTTTCCGAATTCGGAAATTGGGTGGATTGCAGTAGCCACCGGTTGGCGAGATTTTTTCTCGGCAAATTGATAAATGCGCCAAATCTGGTAACACTTATTTTGTATCAGTAAAAGTCAGATCGCGGTGCATTTTCGCGCATGAGCAGTACGTTATTTTAAAATTGAAGTTTTCCAGATTGGTAGAAATTGAATCGGCGCATGCGCAGTAAATTTCTTTGTGAAGAGTTGTTGACCAGCGACCATTTTTTTCGTCTTTCCGTCTTTTTCAAGGCAAATTTCTTTTTTTCATAAATTTTTAGATACTCACGACGGGGTCACCAATTTTAGTATTGTTGCAAATGTGAATGAATGTATGCTTAAGTGTGCTGAGTATTCTGAACGGTTTTTCGCTTTGTTGCCCGTGTTTGGAAAGAAAGCTGTTTTAGAATTGTGTATGAAAAGGGTTTAATTAGATCATCGTATGCATGTCGGAAATGTGGGGAAAAGCATTGAATTGAAAGAATGGGTAAAAAAGTAAATAATTATTTTGAATGGTAATTGCAGGAATCAGTCTAGTTGTGAAAGAGGAAAATCCTCTTATTAAATTATTTCCAGTTTTTTGACTAATTAGTTTTAAAACTTTAAAACGCTACTTTTTAATTTCAATTTCCCCACCTTGAATTTCACGCTCCGGCGTTGCGTGTTGTGGTAGGGTTGATACTCAAAACACAACACGCAAAAACGCGCCAAATTGGCGATTTTTCAAAAACTATCCAACCCCAGTGGCCGATCCGGAAATTTCACCCGTTACTTATGAATAAATGTTCAGTTCTAATAGTGGTCATGTATCTTTTAATGTAGGTAGCAGCTCTACAAGTGATGTGTTGCAGGAAGCAAATTTTCCTATAATTTCCAATATCCAATGCAGTCGTACCCATGGAGTATCAGTACCATCCTCTTTAATATGCGCAGCAACCCCCACACAGGATAAAGGTGCTTGCAATGTAAGTTTTAAGTCATTCTTTGTAGCCTTTTTACATAACTTTAAAAAATATAGTATTGCATAATTTTAAGAATACATATTTTAATCTTGAAACTATTTCATGCGCTATTAATTCGGTATTGGAAATCTTTATCAATTTGAGTCGGAATTACTAGACCGTTCTTTTTTTCATTTATGCATTGAAGTGCTATTTTTTAGTTTTGATTCAATTTTAGTTGCATTAAACATAAAATTCCAGTAGGCTGAAAGAACCCATTTACAGAAGTTAAGTTCAATGTCTCTACAGGTAATTCTATTTATAGAAATGGATTTTTGAGACTTAAAATTTTCTATGTTAATTTATTTATAAATGTTAAATATTGTCTCCATTCCATGTTATAACTGCTTAAGAAAACTAACGAGAAAGAAGATTAAGAATACACTAAAATTTTCATGCGTTACGTAGTTTTATTGTATTATATGGGATCCATCATAATTGTATTTGACAAATACTAAAGCATTTTACAACCTTGTTTCTGGCTGCAAGCTCGAGAAATGAGTTTCTAGATTCTGTGTCATAAATATCAAATATTATTCCCCTAGAATAACCAATTGGATAGCACATTTCGCTGTTTTATTAGATACTAATTTGCTTTTAAACACGTTCGTTGACAAAACAGCATGTGCTACTCAATTTGCTGAAAAAAGTAATGTCTTGCAACTCGAGGCAAGCTTGAGGCGTACGCTGCCTACTTTTGTACTCAATGTTATTCAAGCAACTTTGGTGTCCCAGGAAATAACAAAAGATGATACCCCCTATGGCAGCGGTTCTTAAGCTTTCGACCACTGCACCCCCCCCCCACTTATGTATTAGCTTGACCTCACAGCCCCCAAGATTTTAAGCGACCCTACCTGAATTAATATTCTTGATCAAAATGCATGCTTTATTAGTTTTTCCATTGACGGCAATTTAGTGATCTAGTCTAAGATGGCAATATCAATTTTTCCATGAAGCCTTTCAGAGTCTGTAAGAGAAATCTTAACATTAAATAATAGACCTCCGCGTAACCCTAGAAAGGCACTGGTGACCCCCGGGGGTCCACGGACCACAGTTTAAAAACCGCTTCCCTATGGTAAGACCATGATGTCAATGAACGTATTATTAACGTTTTAAATTTTAAGATTCTACTTCTGGAATTGAATGTTTAAACTTTCCGAGAAAGGACGTAGAATGAAAACTAAATCTTTATTTTTTTAACTTCATTCTTCTAGATTGTTCTTAAATTACGATAAAGGAAATGTGTGTGAATATTTAAATTTCACTAAAATGTGTATCTAAACATTCTAATAAATTATAAACATTCGTAGTCTTTAATTTCTAATTTCTTCGATCCCACTTTTCTTGAATTAAACATTTTAAGGACATCACGAAGGATTTTTTGTAGCTAATGCTATAAACTATAATTTTAAACATAATTCAATTGGAAATTTTTTCATAAAAACAAATGACTTTAAACAGTTGAACTGCTATGTATTTGAAGGGGAATTTTGAGACTAAACTATATTCCAATATTCATTTCTAATTTAAAAGGAATTATCATGGAAATATAATTTATTGCATCGCATTTCATTTTAAATTCAAGTAACTTTCTTGGCTATTTCAATTTTTAAATTTCTGTACTTGCATATTAACCCCATGCTACTGGCGGCCTGTGGCGAATATAAACTTGAGCAATCATCCTTGGAATGGTATCAAACGGATTATCACAACTCGTATCTTTGTGATTAATCTGACACAGTTAATATTTGTCAATAAATCGCTAGCGTGAAATACACAAATGCCCAAACTGTTCGTATCCAACATGCAGCATTAATTTTATTTGTACTGGTATACTTCATTGTACTCCTTTTTTAACAGGGCGATTCTGGTGGGCCTTTGATGTTGTTGGATGAGAATGAACGTTGGAAGGTTATTGGCATTGTTTCATGGGGACGACGCGGATGTAATCCAAAATTCCCTACCGTTTATTCAAGAACAACTCATTATATGGAATGGATAAGGAAACATGCTATTTGAACACTAAAATGTTTTAACGAACGTATGTGTCTGTAATGCTTTCATCGAGCAGATTACTCGGTAATCACTCGATTTTAATGATTTTAGATTTTAAACATGATGAAAATAGCATTTTATTGACTTTTCAATAAAGTTTTTATACATTATTCTTATGAGTTGAATAAAACGAAAAATGAAATCATAAATAAAATTAGCTCATTCCATATTTTCATCAATCCAGTCCAAATATTCTGTGACTCGTGTATATACTCCTGGATAACCTGGCTGAGCACACTTGCTTCCGAATGACACTACACCCACTACAGTCCAATGTCTTGTTCGATCTGGTATGACCATGGGACTTCCAGAATCACCCTGAAAATATAAGCATACACTATTATTCAATGGTTCGAAACAAATGGTGGTTCTGGGCAAAAGTGTTTTTAAATCGCAAAGTTTAAAGGGGCATTTGGGAGGGAGAATTATGTTTGAGTGACAATTAAAGGGTTAAATATACAGTTTTTCAAAGTGCCCGATTATGGCATTATCTTACTATGCAAAGTATTTTTCCGGATTAAATTATACAGCATTGTAATTAATGTTTAAGATAAATGGAAATTGTGAAATGGTATGGCAAAATATTTGTTTATCCATACAGAACACATCAAAACGGCTATTTATTCGTATGTAATAAAACGATGGGGAGATAACTTCCTAATTAACGCATGACAATGCATTTTTAATCACTTTTGAATGCCTCTTTCCTGTAATGCTGATACAATATTTTTTTCATTTTCTGAAGGACTTTGAAATATCTTTCAAATTAAGTGTGTATGACTTACTTGACAAGCATCTTTTCCACCTTCGAAAAATCCTGCACACATAAAACCCTGTGTAATTGGTTGAAAGTATCTTCTGTTACAGTCTGTGTTATCCCAAATTGGCATAGTTACTTGCTGTAATGATCCACTTCCGACACCCCCTATAAAGACAACATTTTATTTGATTTGTATTCTATTTGTATTACAATGTAATATTTTAAACGTTCAATGAAACATATATATAAATTTTTTTATATCTAGTACTCTTGAGCATTAGAATCCGATATTTCTTTAAAATAAGAATGCCTTTGAAATTTAAATGTTTTGTATTTTTTAATATTAAAATTCAGTGTTGAGTCACACATGTTGCTGTTGCGAAATTAGTGCTTAACCCAAGATTATGGGGCCACGGCAGCGCAGTGGATATGATCTGGAGCTTCAATGATTGGGCAATGTCAGTCGAATGGTAAATTTGAGTTCTGGTTTCCCCAAAGATCCGTATTAAGTAACAAACAGTGGGAACCTTTGCACATTGTGTTTCAAAGTTCTCTGGTGGCATTAGAAGAGAGAATCAGCAACAGACCTTAAATCTAAGCAAAGACTTTGCTTCGAAGCACCTAGAAAATACCAAGTTGCTTCCAGTACGAAATTCTCATCTTCCAAATAATGGCAGGTGTTTTTCCTTAAATGTAATAGAGAATCTAAATGCACGGGGTCCGCGGTATACTGGTTAGGGAATAAGGGACTTGTAACCGATGGGGAGTGGATTTGGATATCATAGTTTGTGCTCGCTTGCGGAAAATTCTCGCAATGGTATAGGGAGGCAGAAATATTAGTCGGCGTCAAGTTAACTTGGACATAATTTAAAATTAAGGTCTACATTAATAGACTTTGTATAGCTTTAGAGCAATTTGTTAATTCAAACTAGACCCATTTATTCCGAAACGTAAGCAGACAAAGTAAAAATGTTAATTGTTTTTCTTGAATTTCAATAAAACCGAAGTTAACATCTGTTGCATAGAATTATAGACAAAATACTAAAACTTTTAATAATTAAATACAAATATTTTAAATTTATACTTATTTGTTCCGTACTTTTAAATCTTGGCAGTATTTTACATAATGATTAATATAGAAGATTGAGAATTACAATCGATCGGTTAAAAAAAATTTACCCAAAAACATCTAAAGAATAACCAAATTTTACTCGCCGTATGACAAAGTACCCCATCCAGTGACTGTACCCATGTATCCTACGAGAGTATTGGCTTTTAATCCTGGTGTGGGTAAACATACCGGACTAATGAATTCAGAATAGGTTACAGGTTGACGAAGTTTTATCAAGGCTATGTCATTGTAGAAACCACTTCTTGAAAACTGAGGATGAGGAATTGCAGCAGAAACTTTAAACTCGATGGGATTCATGAAATCGTCAGTTCTAAAAAGATGGTGATCTCCTAATCGAACGGTTAGCTGCTCTTTACGATACCTGAAGAGAGAAAAAACAATAAAGATAGAAAATTTAATATCTATGTAATATGCAATGATTGCTTTATTGATTGTTCATCTAGAAAGGCTTGCCTACTTCCGCCCTCTTTGATCCGAGAGACAATGGGCTGCAGTTAGAATATACCATGTCCCTACTAGGGCTCCACCACACCAGTATTCTCTTCCTCGATGACTATCTAAGAAAATAGCAGCCTGAAAAACGAAAAGTTTTAGAAAGAGATAATTTTACCCCATTAGCAACAGTCGTTAATGCTTTTAAGTTTAAAAAAGAATAATTAACTTGATTTTTACTTTTCGATATGGAATTTAATCTTTTCACACTTCTATTTGCATATTTCCTGTTATTTTTTAACCCCTTAAATGCATGATTTTTGTTTTGAGTTTTAAAAAATCGTTTTATAGGAATGTAGTCATAGGTATATAGAAAATAAACTAAAAAAAACAGGTAATAATACTAAATATTTATTTCAAAAAAAGTTGTATACAGACATTTGGTAACAGTGTTTCTTAAAAATCTGGTTTTCATCCAATAATTTTTTCAAATTCAACATTATGCCTCGATAGCTTACCTGACAACAGATAAGTAGTTTTTTCTTCAGTTAAATTACTCCTTTATGTAAAACTTGAAAATAGAAAATACTTCTCCAAGTAACACACTGAACTTTATCACCCATCGCTTTCAAATATCAGAAAAATATAACTTGTACGCCAGAAGTAATGTCCTTTCTATTACACATGATTTATTGTCTATGGTTATCAACGTGCGTTCGGAAACGCACACGCTCTGGTTTTTAAATAAAATTAACTGGAACTCTGGAATGTAGACAATTGGCAATAATATGCATTTAAGAGTTAAAGCTTAAGTAACAAGACTGAAGATAACTTATTTCAAAATACCCTTTAATAATTCTAGGAAAGTTAATCTCAAGCGAATTTTCATTCTTTTTTAGTCAGGTTTCCAGAATAACCTACCGTCTTTACCTACCATCCAAGGCCATTGTCCGGGATTAGATTCATATCCTCCAACGATGCGTCCATCTCGTCCTGACGTACCACATCCTTAGCAAAAAAATACTTATATTCAAGCTTGTTCGATTTTTAATAAAGTACAAATATAATAAATTTAAAATAAGTTAGTAAATAAAAATGAAAAGAGACCCGCTTCTAAAGATATAGTTTATCTCTAAATATTATGTACTGATATCATTTACAATGATTTAAAGATTAAAATGTTATCAATATTCCTGAAATTTTTTATGTATGTTTTTAATTATCATTGTCATTTATATAGGAGAATTCCAAATTTCTTCCCTGCCCTTTAAATAAATTTATCTGTAACGTCTATTAAATTATTCCTCGATATATCTGAAAATAACTTGCATGCAGTTATTTATCTGTAGCATGTGATAAAAATCTAAAACTGACATTCATTTTCTTAAAAACGTAATTATAGGAAGGTTTCTGTGAAGGTTTCAAAAGCATTTTGATAGCTAAATTTTTTTCTAAAAATTTTATTTGGGTATCTTGTCAAATAAATAGTTAACGTAAGAAATTTTCTTGACCTCATTTTGGTTTTATTTAATGGGTAAAAATTTAATAAAGTATTTTAAAGAGAAAATAACCTTTTCCATTGTGCCCAAGAATGAATACAATTGAAACGTAAAGATTTGTAAAAGTTTTTAAATGCTTCAAATATTAATAAATCGTGAAGTTATAAAAAAAAGTATACATTTATGTATCAAAAATCAGCTTCCGTTAGTAATTAAAATCAACTTATTTATACAAGTGTATCCGCACTAAAATAAAAAGGAAAACTTACTAAATTCTGATGCATAAGTGAAGTTCTGTGTGGACTCTTCCGTAGCTAGAATATAAGGATCTTCTGTTGGTGACGGTGATGGAGTAAAAATTTCAATGCCCTTGATAGTTGTAGTGGTAGGTTTTGAAGTGGTATGTGCAATGGCAGTTGAAGTTGAAAATGGCTTTTTCGTTGATTTTTGATTAAACCTTTTGATAGGTACTGTTGTAGGAACAGGCTTCTCTGTTGTGGTGGTGGTCGTCGTTGTAGCTGCTGTTGTAATGTTAGTGGTAGGAGCTTCCGTTGAAACTGTTGTGAGTACTGTAGTTTCCGGAATTAAAGTTGTATTTGGCTGTATAGTTTCTGTCGTAGTAGTGGACTTCAAGCACATTATAGGAAGAGAAAAGATAGTTTTAAATATTTTTAGTAAACAAAAAAAAAACAAGTTATAAAACTTCAAAATAATAAAATCAATACATTAAATGTATTAAAATATCCGAATAAATTAAAGTTTCAAAATAACAAATTTAAACATCAAAATTTCAGCATAAATCAAAATACCAAAGTTATAAGTTCAGCACGTTAAAATACCAAAATGATAACTACAGCATATTATAAAGTGTCAGAAAAAAATAAACTCATTAAAATAAATTGCTAAATTTTTAATAGAAAATTTAAAAATTTGTTCAATATTATAATTATCCAAAATGACAATTGTAATTTTGCAAAGTAATAAAAATAAAAAACGAGAAAAATAATTTTTAAGTATACATTATTTTGTATTTAAAGTGTTACGCCGAAATAAATTTTACTTCTGAAATTTTTAACAGCTAAGCTATGAATTATCGTGAATACAATTTTTTCTATTCTAATAACTCTAAGCGCATCATTTTGCTTTGCTGAGGGAAAGGAAAAATTTATTACTTTGATTACTCAATGTATGTGTTTAAAAGTTTTGAGGAACAGTTATCTTAATATGGCACTTCTAAGAAGCAGCAATACTAAAAAACTAGATGCAACAATATATTTCGATTGTTTATTGGAATGGGTGTCTTTGCCTTGCGTCATGCCGTCAGAGATTAACCGAGTTTATTCCGGATAAGAAGATCCGGGGATAACTGAGTCACACGAAGGAGCGCCTTCCTAAACGCTTTTCAAAAGAAATTGGCTCAAATTTGGGTGACAAAAGAAAAAATTTGAAAAACTCCTCCGCAACCAACCTGATTTGACGGCTGACTACTGCAACGCCCGTCTCTTTACTGTTATCAGTAATAATACTTCAGAAAAAGAGCAAGCACTTAATTAAATCTACGGATTCCCCTTTGAAGTTATCTATATTTTAACTACGCAGTTTACAATTCAACTACTAAGAGGCTAGATAGGTTACAGAAAACTTCTTTTATTTGTGTTTTTACGAAGTATAGTAAAACTTCTTATAGAATTAAATGAACTATCTTTCTAAACTAAGTTTCTCGTTAAGGTATCCAAACACGTTCGGAGTACTTTTTAACAAAATAGCATACTAAAACATCATAAATGCTCTTTTAGGACTCAATACCAATAAATATTACTATTTAACTATCAAAATTTAATATAAGTTACCTGAATTTTACAAAAATCACAATTATAAGTGAAATTTTAGCAATATTTTTGAAAAACTTCAAAGCAGTTAGAGAAAAAAGTAATAAACATATATTAGTAAAAGTATTACTAAAATAAATTAGATGCATTTATCTAGAAAATGTACTAAAATTTTAATTTTTTATTAAAATTTGAAAATTTTAGAGCTGATTGAGTAAACATTATAATAAATGTTACATTTTTTATGAGACCATTATTTAAATAGCAAGCCATAACTCAAAAAGTATTCATACAATAAGAAATATTTTAGTACATTCTCTAGAAAATAACAAATATCAGATTCAGAAATTTTTATAGAAATACATTCGTAATATTTTGAGTTATCAGACTCGCCATGATAGATTTTGAGTAATTTAAATGCCCACTTCTGGTAGATCTAAAACCCATTTCCGGTTTTTCTAAATTTATAAAATTGATTGTAACTTGGCCTCTAGGTAGTGTAAAAACAAAACAAAGTATGTTTCGAAAAGTCAAAAGATAGCTCTATTCAATAAAATAAAAAAATAAAAATATCTGTCATGACTGAATTTGGTCATTTTCAACGTGTTCGGATACCTTAATTTTCTTTTGATGGCATCTTGCATTTAATTTTACAAAAAGATAAGTGTTTGAACTGTGATTTAGAACTATATTACGATTGTAATTTTTTTACAAATAGTTCCTTACATTCAGTTCTATTAAATTTCCTTTAAATTCAATAAAAATTAAATTTAATTCTAATGTTCACAAACTACCTGAACTCATAACTTTAATTATAGAACATAAAATTTCCAAATATTTTATATCAAATTTTAATTTTTTAATTACTTAAAATATAATCTAAATTATTGCATCCGTTTATATTTCTTATAATAAATAAATTGCTTTTATTCTGTGGCCGTTGCACATCAACTGTTTGCTTATGGATTATGTAAGACAGTACGAGCTTTCATCTGCTTATATTGTTCTTAAATTGTTTTTCAACTTATGACTTGTTACGATGGCAAAACTATTTTAGAGAACGTATTCCTTTATCAAACTTCTATCCTGGAATAAGAATTGGAATAAAATGATAAAAATAATAGAATTTGATATGAACTCTTGTATTACTTCATATTATATATATAATATATATAATTTAATTTTAAATTTGATTCACGGCAATTTAGAGTATGATTTTTATGTTTATATAAAAACTCTAGACCAGAGAGGTTCCCAAACTTTTTTGTCTCGTAAGCCCCTTGGCATATTTTTCGGCTTGGGGTAGACCCCTGGTTAAATAATTAATTTTGGCAAATTTATCAACTTGAATGTCTTTTTGACAGCTGTTACTACTACTCTTACTTTAAGAGAATTAAATTTCTGACTATACTGAAGTATAGTGTTTAAAATTTTAAAAACACTTAATTAATTACATTAAAAGTTAATTAATAAATAAAACTGTTGAATAACCTAACTAAGCAACAAATTATTTTAATGGGAGGGATTAACTCTAGCACAGTACAGTATCAAGTTTTCAACATTCGGTATCAATCTTGTCTGGTTTAACCTTAAATTATCTCCTCTGTTAGTATAGAGTCCAGTTTCTCTCTTTTTGTTTTTTTTTGTTTTGGAGATTGGCAATCGCGCTGAAACTCCTTCACACTAGCAATGAAAAACTTCCTCACGATATTTCATAAGTCGGGACAAATAACAGGTTTGACTTTTTAAAGCCAAAATTGCTGGCAACCGTTTCTAAACTTTGATTTTCTTTAGTGCTTATTACGATCAGTTCCTATTGTAACGTAATTTTTTTTTTCAATAGGATCATATGAATTCATTGCCTACTGTGGTATTGCCATAGTCAAAGCATTCTCAAACCTGGTTTCAAAATCTGAATAAAAGTGCATTTAAATGTTGAATGTAGGTTAAAACGTTCTGACAGATTGTCTGAGACAAATTTAGAATATTCGGGATCTCCAGTATTATACTGCTTTAGCTTAACTCAGGAAAGAAAAGCTGAAATGGTTGTTGTTTTAATAAAATTTATGCTGTCAACTTCTAAATGCAAATTTACCTCATTATAAATTTAGTAAATAAATCTGTTAAATAGGCAAAATTTGGTTTCCACGTGATTGTAAATTTTCTTTTAAAATTAAAGTCACAATCTAGTTTAATGAGAGCCACATTCATGGACCACCAAATTAATTTTTGGCTGACGTAGACCACTTCGGGAATCACTGCTCTAGACTATCAACATTATGCTCTCGCTTTTATTTATCAATAAATATGCATCTTACACTATTAAAATTCGAAGGTAAACAAACGTATCTACCTATCTATGTGCGTCTATCTTCTCACGAACAGCACCACGCAGAAAGTCGCGGAAGGTACCAAAAGATCGGGAATTTTCCGGGAAAGCCGTATTGTCTATTTATATTCCGATATTGTAATTAGTTAAAAAGATATTAATTAAAAACCTTAAAACGCCGAATTGTTTTACTCCTGCCGGTTGTTTACTTGGCGGAACTTCCCTTCCGTTTCGGCCGAGCGGTAATCTTACGTTTTCCACCATATTAAAATTGTCATCTAATTTTCGGTGTCGAAATGAGACAAAAAATAATTACAGAATCGGAAAGATCATTTATTTCGCCACGACACGGTATAATTTTTTTTTGTAAAATAACGATATTTTCTATTTTTTTCTAATTTTTTAAAATAGTGTTAAAACAGATGCGTTTTTATGAAAATTATTTCTAAATCGTTGGGTATGAATTACTTTTCGTGTTATTAAATCGATATTCTACACTAATTAACTTCAAGCCTTTCTCTTTTAGATCCATTTATTTAAAAAATAAAATTTCCAAAACTTTTTTTTAAAGAATTTTTAAAAAGTAGTCTTAATTTTTACTTCACATTGAATAACTTCGTCATTTATGAAGATAATCTCACAAAACCTTTTTTCCGTGTGTACAGTAATATTATCCGTAACATATACGAAGATTGAAAAAATTGCTTCAAAATTACGGATTTAAAAAAAAAATTGTGATTTTCGTAAACTTATGTTTTTCTGAGAAATAAATTAAAAAGTAGTACTCTGTACATTTTTTATTTCAAAGTACGTTATTTTTGCAAATAGTTGGTGATGTTTGAGAGCATTAACGTGAAAATTATCCCCTTAAAATGAAGGTAATGATCTTTAAAATAATTCAAAATACGCGATTTTACATTTAGCCAAACATTGGCGTCGAAAATTAGCTTTACGCCAATGACTTTTGACCTGTTTCGCCTTCCACCGCATCTAACTAAGGGTTACACTAAAAAAAATTTGCCTTAAACAGGGGGAAATCAGTAACTTTGGCGAGTAAAAAAAAAAAATGTGTGTGAAAAAATTACTTTTTCGTCCTCCCATTCATTATTATTGCCTATTTTAAATTTTCGCTACGGGTCCCGGTAGCACAGTCGGTAAGCGCGCTTCGCTTCATTTACACCGCAAAGCAGATCGTGTCTTTGCGAGTTCGAATCGCTGGGACTATAGAAAAAAACAATTTTTTTTTTTACAAAACAATGCTGTTATGCATATTTTATGATTTTTTCTCATATGAATCAATATCGTTGCGTTTATATAAAAACTAGCTTTCATGGCCCGGCGTTGCACGGGCTTATACCCAGGGTATAACTTAATCCCCATGTTAATTTCCTCCTTTTATTCTAACGCCAACACTTTTGTGGGGTTTCACGCGTACGATGTGAAGGCATGTCCCGTGAGTGCGTGTCATGGCTTTGTTGCTTAACATTTTCCCTTCTCTTCGCAAATTCTCGATCCTAGTACCACTGAAGACCCGCCGTGTAGGGGAGCGATGCACATAAATTATGTCGAGAGCTCAAACGTCCTCCCGTTGGTGTGGTGTGGTAGTTATGAGAGGGGGTGCCAGCTCAGGTGTCGTCCGCGTCACTTGACCATGGTTCAAAATTACGCGGACCGTCCCCAAAAGGCCTCGTGTTGCTGAACAGTGGGACGTTAATATTCACTCAACTTCACAAATTCAGCACTTCCAATATTATTTTCCGAAATTACTTTGATTTCTTTGTTTCTTTCCTCTCCGCTTAGCCCTGCGTTGCACGGGCTTTTACCGACTGAATAACTTCACCCTCATGGAAATTTCGTGTTTCCCTCAGGCCGATAGCACTTGTGTGTGCGTGCGTGCGATGTGAGTGATTTCTTTAACAATCTCATAAAAACTCCCTTTTTCGAAATTTGTTCTTGCGTTGGTGTGGTGTGGTAATTCTAAAAGATGGGTTTAATGCTCAGGTGTCGTCCTCGTCACTTGAGCATGGTTGAAAATTTCGAGGTCCGTCACCAAAAACCCTCGAATAGGCAAACAGTTCGAATTTAAAAATCACCCACTTCACTTTCCAATTCTTTCCTTTTCCTGAGTGAATAATTTCATCCCCATGGAAATTTCGTGTTTCCTTCAGGCCGATAGCACTTGTGTGTGTGTGTATGCGCGCGATGTGAGTGATTTCTCTAACTATGTCATAAAAAATCCCTTTTTCAAAATTTGTTCTTGCGTTGGTGTGGTGTGGTAATTCTTAAAGATGGGTGAAAGCTCAGGTGTCGTTCTCGTCACTTGAGAATGGTTGAAAATTTCGAGGTCCGTCACCAAAAATTTTCGAATAGGCAAACAGGGTGAATTTTAAAATCACCCACTCACTTTCCAATTCTTTCGTTGCAATTTTTTATTTCCCGGAAACGAAAATGTAGTCTTTTTAAAAATAGTTGTATGCTGAAGAAAGGACAGAAAGTATAAATTTTTAAAATTACAAAATTTCACTACTATTTTAATTCTTGGAGTAAAATTGTGAGGATTTTTTTGAAATATTCGACTCAAGGGAAAATTTTCATGCAATTACCTTTATAAAAGAAGAAATTATTAAATGATTGATTTAAGTATTTTGAGTGTTTTATTAAAATTTGTTCAAAAAAGTTTTTGGCTTTTTTTTAAAATCACTGATTCTAAAAGTTTTAAATTGAAAATTTCGAAGTCCGTCGCCAAAAAACTCTGGAGTAGGTGAACAGTGCGACTTTTTAAAAATCCCTCACTCACATTTCAATAACGGAAAAAATATTGCAACAGCAAGTTTGACCTTGGCCGCTGAGCGTTAAACAGATGGGGGGGGGGATAATAATGATTCTCGCGCATGCGCAAAGCCTTTAGAATGTCTTTAAAGTTTTCATTATTTTTGAGAGCTCAATTTTTAATTGAAAATTCCAAGTTTTCACATATTGATTGGAAACAACAATAATTTTTGAAGAAAAAAGGTTACAAAAATAATGCTTATATTATTTCTCGCAAAAACTTTATTTTACGAAAATCACAAAAAAAATCTTTAAAATTCGTAATTTTTAAGCGAAATCGACACACGGGAAAAAATTTCATGCAATTTTTTTTTTCAATGAAGAAATTATTAAATGATTGATTTAAGTATTTTAAGTGTTTTATTACAATTCGTTCAAAAAAGTTTTCGGCTTTTTATTTTTTAAATCACTGATTCTGAAAGTTTTAAAAATAATTTTTATATAAACGCAACGATATTGATTCATATGAGAAAAAATCATAAAATATGCAAAACAGCATTGTTTTGTTAAAAAAAAAAGTTGTTTTTTTCTATAAAATTCTTTAAAGAAAGATAGTTTTTTCCCGGAAACAAAACTGCAGCATTTTTAAAAATAGTTGTATGCTGAAAAAAGAACAGAAAGTATAAATTTTTCAAATTACAAAATTTCACTACTATTTTAATTCTTGAAGTAAAATTGTGAGAATTTTTTGAAACATTCGACACGGGGGAAAAAAGTTTCATGCAATTACGCATTATTTTAAAGTAAACTATAAGTTTTATGAAAGAGAACAAAAATTTTGATACATAAATATTTTAAGTGAATATCAGAAATGCATTTGAATGCATTTTAATTTTTAAAAAATTTCACTGAAAAAAACATTCAAAAAGAAAATACTATTTGATAAAAACATTTAATTTTTTTAATTTTAAATTTATAATTTTTCATTCCACTCTGTGTTAAAATTATTTAAACACGTATCTGCGAAAAAAAGTATATTATAAAAAACTAACTTATTATTTTCTAATAAAATTGATTAAAATTGCTCATTTAGCAATTAATTGTGACATACCATTTGCTTACATAATGGCAGCACTGAAAATGAAGTAAATTTCAGATCAGTGGGGATGCAGCAAGTGAATTCAATCATTGAAGAAGAGAGAATTAAAATATATTTCAGAATATTTCCTTTTTGTGTGTAATGATGTGTGGCGACGCAATGTCCAGTAGGAGAAAAAATTTAAGACAAGTATGAAAAAAGGCGACCGGCGGGCGGGGGGCATGGCGACCGGCGGGTTTCTGCGAGCGGACATCCTCCTTCGCATTGACCGCGCACGGCAGTGCTGCAGTTATGGTCTTGAGTGTAGCGGGAGCTCTGAGCACTCCGCCACGAGACAGTTAACCAATGTTTGGCTAAATGTAAAATCGCGTATTTTAAATTATTTTAAAAAATCATTACCTTTATTTTAAGGGCGTAATTTTTACGTTAATGCTCTCAAACATCACCAACTATTTGCAAAAATAACGTACTTTGAAATAAAAAATGTACAAATTACTACTTTTTAATTTATTTCTCAGGAAAAAACGTAAGTTTACGAAAATCACAAAATGTTTTTTAAAATCCGTAATTTTGAAGCAATTTTTTCAATCTTCGTATATGTTACGGATAATATTACTGTACACACGGAAAAAAGGTTTTGTGAGATTATCTTCATAAATGACGAAGTTATTCAATGTGAAGTAAAAATTAAGACTACTTTTTAAAAATTCTTTAAAAAAAACAGTTTTGGAAATTTTATTTTTTAAATGAATGGATCTAAAAGAGAAAGGCTTGAAGTTAATTAGTGTAGAATATCGATTTAATAACACGAAAAGTAATTCATACCCAACGATTTAGAAATAATTTTCATAAAAACGCATCAGTTTTAACACTATTTTAAAAAATTCGAAAAAAATAGAAAATATCGTTATTTCACAAAAAAAATTATACCGTGTCGTGGCGAAATAAATGATCTTTCCGATTCTGTAATTATTTTTTGTCTCATTTCGACACCGAAAATTAGATGACAATTTTAATATGGTGGAAAACGTAAGATTACCGCTCGGCCGAAACTGAAGGGAAGTTCCGCCAAGTAAACAACCGGCAGGAGTAAAACAATTCGGCGTTTTAAGGTTTTTAATTAATATCTTTTTAACTAATTACAATATCGGAATATAAATAGGCAATACGGCTTCCCCGGAAAATTCCCCATCTTTTGGTAGCTTCCGCGACTTTCTGCGTGGCGCTGTTCGTGAGAAGATAGACGCACATAGATAGATAGATAGATACGTTTGTTTACCTTCGAATTTTAATAGTGTAAGATGATTTTTAAAACTTTCAGAATCAAGGATTTAAAAAATAAAAAGCCGAAAACTTTTTTGAACGAATTGTAATAAAACACTCGAAATACTTAAATCAATCATTTAATAATTTCTTATTTGAAAAAAAAAATTGCATGAAATTTTTCCCCGTGTGTCGATTTTGCTTAAAAATTACGGATTTTATAGATTTTTTTTGTGATTTTCTTAAAATAAAGTTTTTGCGAGAAATAATATAAGCATTATTTTTGTAACATTTTTTCTTCAAAAATTATTGTTGTTTCCAATCAATATGTGAAAACTTGGAATTTTCAATTAAAAATTGAGCCATAAAAAATAATGAAAACTTTTAAAGACATTCTAAAGGCTTTGCGCATGCGCGAGAATCATTATTATTTTTTCCCCCTCTGTTTAACGCTCAGCGGCCAAGGTCAAACTTGCTGTTGCAATATTTTTTCCGTTATTCATTACTAGATTAATTATGTAATGACAACACTGTATAATCTGTTTTTTTCTGGATAAAACGATAGATTATAGTTTTCTGGACTATACTTTAGCTACCAGTATATAACGATTCATTGGCAAATGAAAATACCACACATACACACAAACCCTTTGTATTATTTTTAGCTCTAAGAAAATAATTATTGTTAAAATAATGAATATGCTTGGTTTTTCGTAATATATTATATCAGAACGTTTTCTTTGTTGCTTTAAATATACATTTTTTTAAGTAAAAAAGAATTGTTTTCTGTAAATCATTAATCGAAATTTTTCAATCGTTACGTATAAGGATTTCTTATAACTATGATAAGTAAACCATCTGAACTAAAAAGATTCATACTTTGCTCTTTTAATATCAGTGATTGAATAAATTAAATACCAAACATCATTTATTTGTTACGATGCGGATTTTTTTTCCAAAATAATAATACTTTGCCTATTTTATGATTTATTCTAAAATGAATAAATATCGATGCATTTAAATGAAAATGATTTTTAAAAAAGTCATTGATCATTTAGAATCAATGATTAAAAAAAATAAAATGCCAAAAAAAAAAAAGAATTTTATAGGAAAAAAAACAACTTTTTTTTTTACAAAACAATGATGTTTTGCATATTTTATGAGTTTTTCTCATATGAATCAATATCGTTGAAGTGAGTGGGTGATTTTAAAATTCACCCTGTTTGCCTATTCGAGAATTTTTGGTGACGGACCTCGAAATTTTCAACCATTCTCAAGTGACGAGGACGACACCTGAGCTTTCACCCATCTTTAATAATTACCACACCACACCAACGCAAGAACAAATTTCGAAAAAGGGAGTTTTTATGACATTGTTAAAGAAATCACTCACATCGCGCGCATACACACACACACACACAAGTGCTATCGGCCTGAGGGAAAAACACGAAATTTCCATGGGGATGAAATTATTCACTCAGGCAAACGAAAGAATTGGAAAGTGAGTGGGTGATTTTTAAATTCGCACTGTTTGCCTATTCAAGGGTTTTTGGTGACGGACCTCGAAATTTTCAACCATGTTTAAGTGAGACGAGGACGACACCTGAGCATTCACCCATCTTTAAGAATTACCACACCAACGCAAAAACAAATTTCGAAAAAGGGAGTTTTTATGACATAGTTAAAGAAATCACTCAGATCGTGCACACACACACAAGTGCTATCGGCCTGAGGGAAACACGAAATTTCCATGGGGATGAAATTATTCACTCAGGCAAACGAAAGAATTGGAAAGTGAGTGGGTGATTTTTAAATTCGCACTGTTTGCCTATTCAAGGGTTTTTGGTGACAGACCTTGAAATTTTCAACCATGCTCAAGTGACGAGGACGACACATGAGCTTTCACCCATCTTTAATAATTACCACACCACACCAACGCAAGAACAAATTTCGAAAAAGGGAGTTTTTATGACATTGTTAAAGAAATCACTCACATCGCACGCACGCACACACACACACACACAGGTGCTATCGGCCTGAGGGAAACACGAAATTTCCATGAGGGTGAAGTTATTCACTCGGTAAAAGCCCGTGCAACGCCGGGCTAAGCGGAGAGGAAAGAAACAAAGAAATCAAAGTAATTTCGGAAAATAATATTGGAAGTGCTGAATTTCTGAAGATTGAGTGAATATTAACGTCATACTGTTCAGCTACACGAGGCCTTTTGGGGACGGTCCACGTAATTTTGAACTATCGTCAAGTGACGCGGACGACACCTGAGCTAGCACCCCCTCTCCTAACTACCACACCACACCAGCGGGAGGACGTTTGAGCTCTCGACAGATTTTACGTGCATCGCGCCCCTACACTGCGGGTCTTCAGTGGTACTAGGATCGAGAATTTGTGAAGAGAAGGGAAAATGTTAAGCAACAAAGCCATGACACGCACTCACGGGACATGCACTCACATCGTACGCGTGAAACCCCACAAAAGTGTTGGCGTTAGAATAAAAGGAAGAAATTAACATGGGTATTAAGTTATACCCTCGGTATAAGCCCGTGCAACGCCGGGCCATGAAAGCTAGTATATATATATAGGTAAATAAAGGGGAAGATTGGAGCTTTAAAGATTTGTTTACACCTAAACTTAAGAGTTTGCGAATATATTTCTGGGTCTATATTACTTTGTCCTGTTCAGCCCTGCTGTTTCTTTGCTTATTATTTTACTTATGTTAAATTTATATCAATTCAATGTATCCTTTGATACAATTTTTTTTCTAATCTTCTTTAAAATCTACTTACCGTAATTCCTGGACAACATATTCCCACCATAAATAAATTTCTGAAACAAACTGATCTCCGCAAGCGAACCATATCAAAGATAAGATAAATACATCTGCTGAGATCACCGCATTCCCCTGGTAAGCCATCAGGAGTTCGGCAGTGGTTGATTGTTAAAGCAGGTAAGCCTATGTCACCGAAAAGACCAACTGAAAATATAAGATAGACAATTATACAGTAATTTTTTTTAAAAAATATTTCAGAAAGTTTTTAAAATTTTGATTTTATTTTACTCAGGTTTATAATAGTTCTAGTGTTATCGTATTTCAAAGTGTGTCAATAATAAATATTTTATTATCACATCCATTTTATGTGAATAAATAAAATGACAGTTGTTAACGTTCTTTAAAATCAGATTCATACAAGCGTAAAATATAAAAGCAAAGGTTGATAAAATGCAATAAAAAGAAACCTAGCAATTATAGAAGCTGAAAAGTGAAAGAAAATAAGGCAATTTTTTTAATTCAAACTTTTATTTTGCACCAAAAAAATATTCACAAATTTTTATTTGGATTTTTAATTGAGTGTTGTTCTTAACGACTTTCAAAAATGTCCACCTTTGATATCAAACGTGATATTGGTGAAATAATGAAGTTGTGTCGATGCTTTATGAAAACTTTTTGTACAACTTATATAAACATGAATTAAGCAAAATATTAATATTGAAAATCATTTCTACATTAAATAATTTAAATAGCTCTAATATATATTGAAAGGCTATTATATATATATATATTATCTGATAAGTGTGACTATTTTATTTCGTCCTTTACTGCCTTGCCATTTCCTTCCTTATTGCCCTACTTGAAGTTAAATTTATAGTAACTTATTATATAATATTAATGATTAGAAAAAGAGGTATAAATATGGAACTATTAATTAACAATTGTCAGAGAAACAAACAAAATTGTCATTCCTAGTTTTTTTTATTTTTCTAGTCATAACATTTTTCCTTAGCACTTTATTTGGTTTTAAGGTGGAAGTAATCATACAAAACTAGTTTTCATCAGTTTTTCAAAATTCCAAAATGTAAGAAGTAAAAAAAAAAGAATCTCTCTTAATTTGGTTCTTTTCAAGAATATAGCACTTTTTTTTTAGACAGATTATGCGATGCGTCTTTTTTCTTCTAATCCCGTATTGTTCTAATTCTTCCACACTGCTGATTTTAGACCCATCATTCGCTCTATTTCAAGTAGTTCTTTTGACTAAAATAAAACTTTTTTAATTTTGCTTTAAATGCAGTATTTCCTTTAAAAATTGTTATTTAGATAAGTATCAGAAACAAGCATTGATTTTTGTTTGCTATGCATTAACTTCCTTCTCTGTAATAAAGCAAGATATCGATAAAAATTAATTTATGTATAAATAAATGTTAAAAATATCAGTCCATTAAATAAGCATGTATATTTCCTAATTAAGGCTGCACAGTACCCTTTTTAAAAAACTTTTTGAAGACAGTAGCAATAAAAATAATTTTTTTATATTCAGATTATGTAACTAAGTTGATTTTGAAAGTATAAAATCAGTTTTTTACCAGCCATTATTTCACAATTTTAAAAAATGAAGGGTTTTCAAAGTTTTCTCAAACTATAAAATGCTTAATTTTTAAAAATTTTAGTCATTTTAAGTGATTTGTTTCTTAGATTGTTGCACACAAAAGTTAGAAGGTATTAGAAAATTTGTTCCCTTGTTGATTTTTAATAATTATTTTTCTAGCTAAACTTAGAAAAAAACACACAATTTTTCAAAAATTAACTTCAGCATTTTTTTAAAAAAATAACTAGAGATTTCAGCCATAAATCCATACTAACTTTTATAGAGCATGCGTTTGGAAATAAAAACAAAAAATTTCAAGATTCTATCTTTAACAGAAAAAAAAGCCTTGGGGATTAGAAAATACTTATATATTAAAAATTAAAAATCTGAGAAAAACGCATTTAAAAAGTTAGTAAAGGCATTAAAAAAAACTTATAATGCCTATACAGCTCTAATTTTTAATGCTATTTTCCAATGTATGCTCTACATTAAAACAATACTTTAATTAAATATGACTAAAAACATTTTTTTAATTCAAAATATATTTTTGCATAATATTTATAGCATTTGTTACAACAACATGTTATTCGGCTTTCTCGTAACCTAATACTTTCAGAAGAATTTTGAAACTCAAAGCATTTATGTACAAAATAATAATGATACTAACTTAAGCTAAAAATCGCCAGGTTTGCACATAAAATTAAATTTTTTTCAGTTTTAAGTAGGGACAATTTTAGCAAGTCTGATTTTTTTGTTGCGCGACTTTAATATTCCTATAATATAGTACTACATTATGTTTACTATAACGTAGTTTAGTATATACCATGGAAATATTCAGTTTTATCTGCAATACTTGATTTCAGAATGCTCGTACTCTGTTTTTGAATAGTAGAATACTTGTATCAGCTGAGGGCTGAATTTTACATCATTTTCAGTAGTATTCTATCTCTTCGAAATATTGTTTTTCATAGCAACCTGAAAACGTTTTAGCCATAGCATTTTCTCAACGGGAAAAATAAATGATAAAGCTTCTTATATACGAGGGTAACTCTGAAATTTTTGAGATACGTGCAGGCGAGAAGTTACAGAAGAAAAATTAACGGTTTAAATTGAAAATACAAAGTATTTTAACACATGATTTGTTTACTGACTCACTTCAAGTTGCTTAGCGTAGAATAAATTTTAGACTGAAGAAAAAATAAAGTTGACGCGAGAACATTATCGTGCTATGATTCTCTATGATTTTAAAGTGAGATTAAATCAAGACGAATGCGTTCAACGGCTTTAATTAGCATTTAGTGATGAATCTCCACATCATGCTACTGTATTCAGACGATTTAAAGAATTTTGCACAGAGGTCGCAATTCTCTTTAAGATGAAAAATACGCAGAAAAGCCATGTGGTCGGCAGTAATCCTGGATAATGTGTCTGCCATACGAAAAATGTGAATGGATGATAATCGCTGTACTTACCATAGGATACAGAAGGAACTCAACATTGAATCCGCAGCCATACATAATTATTCATGATGAATTACATGTGAAAAAAGTAGTTTGCCGTTGGGTTCCCCATAATCTGAGCACCAAAAAGAGGAGTGTGTCAGAGAGAATTAAAAAAAAAAGAACCCTTAAAATTGCTAAATGATGGTGGTCACTGCATCATTTCTAAAATTATAACGGGTGATGAAATGAACATACCGCACAACACGTCAAGAAAGCAAAGTATAGGTCTTTAAAAAAAGATGATCTTATGCCGACAGTGGTGAAAAGACAACGAAAACATTGAAGTATGCCATTTTTTTCTTCAGAAGTGCAGGATTAGTCAAACATATCTAGTTGGAAGTACAGAAAATAGTAACAGTCAACTGGTATACTACTAAATGTCATCCTGAAATTCTCCAAGAAGTGAATGTTAGTTGACTAATGTTTCACCATGACAATACATCTTCTCATGCAGCCCGATTAACAGTTGAGTTTCTTAAAAACAAATTAAATGATAGAACATCCTCCTTATTCTCCGGATCGGCCTATGTGTGACTTTTGGTTATTTTTTAATCTAAAAAACAACTTACGTGGTCATCATTTTCATTCAGAAAAAGATTGATGTGGCTATAAATGCATTTCATCAATTCTAAAAAGGGAATGGTTTGAGGCATTTAATCTGTGGAAAATTCTTCTACAAAAGTGCAATGATGCTGGAGGAGACTACTTTGAATACTCCTAAAATTTGGAAGTACAACTTTTTAAAAACTTAGGTGTATCTCAATAATTTCAAAATAACCCTCGTATAAACTAATTTTTTAATGAAAATTGGCCTGGAAATCAATCTGAACTAAGTAACTATGAGAACTAAAAAAATGAAAATATAATCAAGCAGGAACGATTTTAGCAATGAAAATTGAAATTAATAACCATTTCACACTAAAAGAGTTGATTGTGCTCAAAATTTTTTAATTAATTCAACTTAATAATGAAAAAGGCTTTAAAATTAAACTGTAACCAAAACCTAAGCTCAGAAAACTTCAAATACCTGTAAAAGGAATTTGTTGTCAGATCTGAAATTAGGTGCAAAAATATTTTTTCGGTATATTTGAAATTTTTAAGGTACTGTGTGTTAAATAAATAAATAAAACACAGTTTTTTTCTTAGGGTGTATACAAAGAATTAGTATTATAAAATGCTTCAAATCACAGATGACAACTGTGTGTGTGTGTGTGTGTGTGTGTGTGTGTGTGTGTGTGTGTGTGTGTGTGTGTGTGTGTGTGTGTGTGTGTGTGTGTGTGTGTTGTGTGTGTGTGTGTGTGTGTGTGTGTGTGTGTGGTGTGTGTGTGTGTGTGTGTGTGTGTGTGTGTGTGTGTGTTAAATGTAATATATAAACTACTCTCTTATACGTATTATAGTACAGACAGTTATACAATTTTAGTTATCATTTAATTTAGCAAAAATAATCTTTTTTTAATTTAATGTTGATGCTGAAATTAAGCCATTATTTTTCAAGCTATGAATTTGTATTTGGTTCATTGAATCTAGCAATATCTCGATTACTGTTCTTTGATTCCTATGTGATGTATGAATTTTTGAATGCATCTTTATAGGTATAAGTTACTTTTTACTTAAAATGGATTTGAAAACTTCTATTAATTGCATTTTATAGGATTTTTGTCAGTATTTTTAACAGAAAGAGGATGATTGGTTAGCCGTAAAACTTGGTAAAGCTCATTTTTATTTAAGTTTAAAAACTGTCCTCAGACAGCAATCTTTTTTTTATAATGCACTATTCACATCTGCTTAAGTTTTCTAAATCTCAATATTTTTATTTACAATATTCAAGTCATTGTAATCTCAAATATTTTATAAAACATTTTATAAAGAAATGGGGATAGGTTATAAATATATCTACATCCATCCACTATACATATATTAATAAACTGAAGATTTCTTTTCTGAACATAAAAACCATATGATCAAAAATTCCTTTACCCGCTTAATCTCTTTCCAGCGTTCTCATTGCAATGAAAATGACCCTTTAGCTTACATAATATAAATTAGCATTTCTTTCAGCCGCATGAAACTTATATACGAGATGAATCTTTTGTTCTAATTCAATGATTTTTTGGAATGCGGGTAAGAATACATAATTACAGAGAGATGTCATAAAGATAATCCGTTTCCGGAATCAAAATCGCATTTACAATGTTTTTACACGTTTTGCCTTTGTGATAAACTAGTATTATCTATATAATTTATTAACTACTCCAGGCAAAATCAAGCATAGAAAACATGCAGACTTAATGTTTTAAAAAGAGTTTTTATAGAGAGCGAGATCGTGTTTTATGAGTAATCAACCACGAGGGTAATTGATTGTTTTGAACTTAGCACTCTTCTCTCTAAAGCCACTCGAGGGCTACTGGAGTCGGACCTCGTAATCTTAAACCTCGATCAAGGGAAAAGACAAAAAATTTTAGTTAGCACATCCTTCTCTAAACTTCCACACCACGCCAACGCGAGGACTTTGGGCTACGATGGATTTAACGCTCATCAACCCATCTGCAAGATAGATCTTCAGTAACACAAGGAATCACTGTCGCCCATCCGGTATAGTGGTTAGCGACGCTGACTGCTGTGCTGTAGGACCTGGGTTCGAATCCCGGAGAAGGCATGGATGTTTGTAAATTATAGTGCTTTTTCACACACACATAGTAGGGGAGTACTCTAAATAGCCGTTGAGCCGCAAGTCCTTGTGAGGCTGGTGTAAAAGGAAGAAAGGTGGGAGGCCCTTGACCACCTCCAGGGTGTTCTCCCTCAAAATTTGGGGTGGAAAAACGAGCTAAATCGTTCTGTCACCAGTATGGTGGTGGTCGCGGTAGCCAAGTGATCTAGGTACCGGATCATGGCTAGCGTGTCTTGAGTTCGATTCCAGTACCACTGAAGACCCGCCGTGTAGGGGAGCAATGCACGTTAAATCTGTTGAGAGCTTCAAACGTCCTCCCATTGGTGTGGTGTGGTAGTTAGGAGAGGGGGTGCCAGCTCAGGTGTCGTCCGCGTCTCTTGACCATGGTTCAAAATTACGCGGACCGTCGCCAAATGCCCTCGTGTAGCTGAAACAGTGGGACGTTAATATTCACTCACTCACCAGAATGGTGCTCAAAGCTACGACAAGTGTCACTTAGCCCTTTGCCATGATGAATTTCGTGGGCTTTGATCTGGCCTTTGCCGATCAGGTGGCATTAGTAACAACAGGAATCACTTATGATTTTCTGGCCACGAGTTCGTGACCATGACCACTTGGCTACAAGGGTACACGATTATGCTTAAGGTCCATACTTGAACAGGAGTTACAAAGAAATTAATTTTAAAGCATAATTCGATTAGGCTCGCATTATTCTAAATGTGTACTAAAATACAAATTTATGGTTTTAATTTTTATAGGAAAAACTATATATATATATATATGTTTGTGATTGTTTATATATATAATATATAGCATGCTGTAACGTATCCATATTTAATATTCAAACTTTAAATTATCCATTCTCAAATCTTTGGTATCAAATTTTTTTTAATATTTCTCATCTAGAGAGTATTCCGATACATGTATTTCTCTAATATTTAATAAAGCTTATTGTGCATTTTTAATAGTAGAAAAAACGTTCATATGTAATACAATTCCAATTTTTTTACTATTCGAATACATTCTAAAAAAATATGCCAATGAAATTGTTTATTTTTATAAGCTCTTAATGCAATGTATGTCATAATGTATTTCACAAAATATAAATGTATTCTTTTAAACCTATAGAAAGAGTGATAGTTTTAGAAACATCTAGTTAAGCTTTAAATTCAAAGTCATTTTTTTTAATGTTGTGAAATTAATGAATACACAAGTCACATTCAGGGAGACAGATTTTAATACTCCAAAAATTACTTGATTCGATATTTTTATTGCATTCTGGCTTCGCTGTATAAAGATGAATTTAATCCACATCAAAAGGCCTACTTTTAACTATATTTTCGTTCATGGTGCAGTAAAAATGAAAATATTAAACGCTTCAGAGAACTCTTCCCATACGCGTTTTAAAAGCTTTCAAATGTGTTTAGGTCAGTCATCTCCGATGGTCTAAATACGTGTAAAAATGTTTCCTTTTGAGACCGAAAACCTCTGAATTTGGACACTGTCGTTCTTGTTTCTAGATTGTTAAGATAGAAAAATCAATTTATGTGCTATTCTAGTTCAATATTTGAATTCAAACAAATAAAAGTATTTTAAGATTAAACTGGATTAATTTAAACAACATTAAGTCGTTCCATCGACTAAAAATAACAATATAGTAAACAGTTGACAAAAAAGAGCAACTGCTTGAGGCAGTGCTTTCTTTCCTTGATCGTTCTAGAACAAATTAAATTTGGTCTCATCAAACAGAATCAGGCAAACATTTGACCTTCCTCATTGCTTTGAACAATCGGCAGTCTCTCGTTCTACATTCTACAGACATGTTATTTATTTTGTCTAGTAACCTGAGGGCCTTTTTTTCTCTGATTACTCTCACTAATGAAAATTTTCCTTATCACCGTACTGTTGATAATTTTTTGCAACGAAAATTATATTACCTCGAAATGAGGTCTACTGTTAATTTTCAAAGAGTTAATCATATATAGATAGTAAATGCATATATATATATAATGTACGTAGAATACGTATATAGAATATATATAATGTACATAGAATACGTATATAGAATATATATATAATGTACATAGAATACGTATATAGAATATATATAGAGAGAAAGAGAGATAATAATTATCTAACAAAATAAATATAATAACTATAATAATTATCTAACAAAATAAAACATCAGACAAAAAATAATAAAGGACATAGTAAGATAGCTACAATAATACGAAAGCAAATTCTTAAAGATAAAACAGCAGAGTTGAACATTGCTTAACCCTGCTGTCAACTTTTCATTTTATTTGTCTGTATTGCTAATTGGGTAAAAATAAAATTTAGGAAAAAAATACTGCTAAATATAATGTAAATCTTTTTTTTTTGTTAAACATATAATAAAGACTAAAACCGTAATATATATATATTCAGTTTTTTGTATATTTTTGCAGTAGTTTCTCTTTTCCAGATCACAAATTTTTCCAAAAGGTAGAGGACTCATTAGAAGGGAATACCTAATTTCATTTAAGTGAAAACCATTTACATTTCCGCTAATTCAGGAAATTTCAGGAACATCTCAACTTCTTCAGATAACCTCATAATCACATAAAATATCTTTAAAAGTGATTGTTCAAAAACCGAGATAACGATTATATCTTTGAATTCAGTAGCTACGTATTTTTCTTTATGGATGTCTAACTGCTAAAAATAATTCAGTATACTTCATTTAAGGGGACACAGTACGATTCAATTGACGAAAATCGGTCAAAAAATCAAAAAAAAATTTTTAGCCTAAATTATTCCTTATACATTTCTCTATTATCTCACAAAATTTCAGAGCTCTAAATTAAAAAAATCCAAAGTTATGATAACTAATATGCTCGTCAGAATTTACATTTTGACATCATTTTGCTCTAGCAGACGCACTTTTCATTTTCTAGCCAATTTAATTAATTCTATCACAGTTAAGCAGTTTTGAAATAAAGTGAAGAGATTGTAATCCATTCAAATTGTTTGTTTACATTTGCTGAGCTATACTGCGTTCTTTATTCTGCTAATTTTTATTTTTTAAATATTTAGTTTCGGTTTACCAAAAAAAGTCTTTTTCAAGACTAATTATTTTATCGTTATCAGTTGAACAGTTTTTTTTATATATTTAAACGTATTCTAATACAGCATTTTAATAGTTAAACATGCCTCGCACGAAGAGGAAAAACAAATCAAGTAAATTGAGTATTCAAAAGCGATGGTGCACTGAAACAAAAACTGAAAGCAATATGGACTTTTTAGAGCACAATTCAAATGTTGCTCAACGCTCAAGTGGTGATAGAATTTTAAAAAATGAAAGAATTTCTATGCAAGAGAAAAGTGTACTAGAACAAGAAAATATTGCTGATACCTATGATGGACCAAGTTATATAATTGTTGACAAAAATGCCTTGTGTGATATTTTCAAGTATACTCTTTGTGGTATCTGCAACCAGTCAACTTTAAAACTTGAATTTGGACATAAATATGGGTTTTCGCATCAATTGAAACTGGTATGCAAAACATGCTCTGAGCAAAAAATGGAATGCTTTACATCTCCAAGACTTGAAAAAAAAATCAAATACATCTACACCTTTCGATGTGAATGTTCGTGCTGTTCAAGCATTTCTTGCAATCAGTGGGGGTCATGCATCGGTTGAAAAATTTTGCATGTTTCTCAATATGCCTTTGATGTCGAGTAAAACTTTTAATGAAATTAAATGCTACATTAACTCAGTGTACTCTCTTGCTTCCCAAACTGTGTTGAACTATGTACATAACAGCGTTCAAAATGCATACAGAAAATTGAATCAAAATGGGTCAAATACAGTTACTGATATTGCTGTTTCTTTTGATGGGACATGGTTGACCCGAGGACACACATCCCAAATCGGTGTTGGCTGTGTAGTCGACACTTTAACAGGATATGTTATTGACTATGAAATTATGAGCAAGTACTGTCCAACATGTATAAGTGCGAAAAATGAATTACGTGAAACTACAGCTGAATACGATGTTTGGTATTCTGGCCACAAAAATTCCTGCCAGATTAACCACGTTGGGACATCAGGAGCAATGGAAATGAAAGCTGCAGCTAAAATTTGGTCTCGATCAGAAGCATGTGGTTTCCGTTACACAACATTGTTATCTGATGGTGATGCTAAAACTCATAAATTCTTAAATAGCCTAAAAATATATGGACCAGATGTGGAAATTTTGAAAGAAGAGTGTATTAATCACGTTAGTAAAAGGTTAGGCACCAGCTTACGCAATCTTGTGAAAGATTGGAGAGCTAAAGGTATCACTTTAGGAGGAAAATCTTATGGCAGCCTAAAAGAAACAACGATAAAAAAAACTAACGCAGTATTATCAGAAAGCTATTCTGGAAAATAAAGGAGATATTCAGGGCATGAAAAAATCTATATATGCCACGCTTTATCACAGTATCTCGACAGATAAAAATCCAATGCACATGAAATGTCCTCCTGGCAAAGATTCGTGGTGTTTCTATCGAAGAGCCTTAGCTAAAGGTGAAAAACCTGCACCACATAAATTTAATATTGGAACACCAATAAATCCAGATTACTTGACAAAAATTGTTCCAATATATCAAAGGTTAGCTTCTGATAGTCTTTTGAAAGGATGTGCCAGATGTCTGACTCAGAACAGCAACGAGAGTCTGCATAGCGTGATTTGGAGTAAGTGCTCTAAAGAAACTTCAGCGAAATCACGACTTGTAAATATAGCTGTTTCTGAGGCAGTATCAGAATATAACTTTGGTACTTTGAAAGCCTTAAAAGAAATACAAAAGGCAGCTAATTTGGATCTTGGTGAAGAAGCAGTAAAAATTGCTGCCACACGTGATTACAGACGTAAAAAAGAAAGAAATCGCCAAAATAATCTTGCTTTTCGCATAGCTCGTCGAAAAGTAAAACTAGCCAATATGCGAAAAGAAAAATATTCAAAGAAAAAAGAAGGGATTACATATAGTCCTGGGTTATTTTAAACATAAATGGTAAAAAAAAATATGAAGATATAAACTAGAATTATTTTAAAATCATCGTAAAATGGGTTCGTATGTTATTTATCGCAATTTTTTTAAAATGTAAGGTACTGAAAATTTTAAATTTTAAACATAAAAAATTATAATTTTCATATAATAACTTTATAAAACTTTTATCATGTGCATGTAGTATATACAGTAATTTTATTGCACTTATATATATCTTTTTACAGTAAATAAAAACTTTAAATTGATTTATCTCGGAACAAAAAAAAACGTTTGTTTTCTTTCATTTAAAATGCTAAGGCTTTTTTTCTATTGCATGAAATGTTTTGAATTTTTTTTACAGATTGCTATTAATATATATAACAAAAGTTGGTATGCATTTTTGAATCAAAGCAATACATATGTCTTTAAAAATATTTGAACTTAGAATTTACATGTTTTTTAAAGACTTTTTCATAATAATTCATAAAAAAAATTTTTTAGGAATTTGAATCATGTTATCCCCAAACCCATACCAACTTTTGTTGTACATGGTTTGACAAATATGTAAATCAAATTTCCTGTGTGTACGTCAATTATTGTACGAGGAGTAGCGTTTTAAAATTACCTCAAAAAGTTTTAAATTTTTTTTTAAAAAATTAAATGGATTGCTTTTTGTGATATTTTGAGCAAATATTCTGTTTTACGTATTGCATATACATAGGTTACAAGGAAAAAAATTGTGAAAACCATAAAATCAAAGATTTTTGTTTAAATCGTACCGCGTCCCCTTAAGGTATTAAATTGCTTTAACAGTGCGATGTTTTGACATTTTAATCAATATTAAATTGAATTAATGAAATATCCTTTATTGAAACAATTCTGAATGTTTCCTGCATTTTTAAAAAGGGCTGTTAATTTGTCCTCGGTGTGAAATATTTTTCGAAGTACGAGGAGTGAAACAAAAAAAACGAGACTAAGTGTGTAGCTTGAAAAAAAAGAGTAGAGTGGGCAACAACTGTTTTGGTGACATCACCCTACACTCCTCCTCTATCCATGTGGCCACCCCCAAGACAATGCTCCCGCTCACAAGACCCTATCTGTCAAGCAGTTTCTGACCAGCAAAAACATGACTGTGATGGGGTATTCTCCTTGTTCATCTGATTTGACCTCATGCGACTTCTTTTATTTCCATCAGTTAAATCTTGCTGAAAGGGAACCCATTTTACCTCAGTTGAAAAAGGTTCAGGTAAAAACAAAAAATCTCCTTCAGGAAACCTCGTTCCAGAATTGTTACTAGCAATGGCAGAACCGAATGCAGAAGTGTGTGGATACTGAAGGGATCTACTTTGAAGGTGATACTGTCACGGAGAACTGATTATGTAAGTAAAATGATTTATTGGGAAAGGTATGTGTGTGTGTGTGTGTGTGTGTGTGTGTGTGTGTGTGTGTGTGTGTGTGGTGTGTGTGTGTGTGTGTGTGTGTGTGTGTGTGTGTGTGTGTGTGTGTGTGTGTGTGTGTGTGTGGTGTGTGTGTGTGTGGTGTGTGTGTGTGTGTGTGTGTGTGTGTGTGTGTGTGTGTCCTCGTAAATTACTTCAAAGTTTTTATACTGTTAAATGATAACTCTAAACAAAAAAAAAAAAAAACTTGTGGGGTTAATTTGTTTTTAGCGTACATTTGAAATTTATCCGAGATTTCACTAACAATCCTAACACATTTCCCCCCGAAAGTTGCAACAAAATAGAAAATTAATATATAATGAAAAAAGATACATTATTTTTAGATGTTGATGCATATCACAATCATGACTAGTTCAGAGAAAGATTATTATTGAAATGCTTATGTTGTTCACAACGTTAAGCTCGATAAAAAGTTTTAAACTGTTCTATGAAATTAAAAATATTCTCTACGAGAGAGAGAGAACACAAAATTTTCGGAATTTTTTACTTACAAAAATTGTTATATAATCCAAGTCATAATCAAAAAATATTTCCATATATAATATGGGATATATTATTTTTTAAATGTGGGTTTTTTTACTTATTTCTCATCTGTAGTTATAATATATAAGTAATTGAACTACATCTATAATTATTTCTATTAATACATAAATTATTCAATTTTAGAGCATCTCGTGTCTTGATTCGTTAATCTTTAAGTTTTTATCACTCTTATTTTTTCAAATTTGATTTGAATTACCGAAAGCTTATTTTATATGACTGAATGTTATTTTTAACTACATTGGTCGACTGATATTTGATGCATGGACGACGATATATGAATTGATTAATATTAATAAATGAATAATAATTTCAACTGTTTATTTTGAAGCGTAATTGTATATGAAAATGACTGTGTGACATATAATATTATCAATTCCCCTGATAAATAAAAAAAAAAAACATTGGTCTCGTAAAATTAATAAGAATTCAAAAATATATTTATTATTCTTCACAACAAAATAATGATTTCAATAACTCAGGAAGAAATTACGTATAATTTCTCAGAATTTCTATTGTTTTTTCCTCATACAATCATATGCCAAAAAATATTTATAAATTTTTATTAAACATAATTCGTTATATTGATAACAAGTAATATAAAAAAAATTTAAGTCAATATCTACTTAGGTCAACAAAGAAAACATTAATTTTAGTTGAGTTTTATTAAATAGTTACAATTAATCTAAATATGTGTCTATACATATGACTAAATCACAATATTAAGTGACAAAACAGAAAAGGATTTTCCTTGCAACTTTCCATTTCCCTTTCTGTATATGGTGTTAGTCTATTTTTTTTGTTTGTTACTATTTATTCATTAATTAAATTTAATTATTCTGATAAAATAGTACAGCCAGAAGTCACATTCTCAGAAATTAGCCATCCCAGGTGGGATTCAAACCCACAACATTTGTATTAGAAGTCCAACGCGCTATCCATTGTGCTACATGGTCACAACGAATTTTCTCCCTTCTATATATGCTGTTGGACTATTATTTTTGTGTTTGCTACTATTTATTCATTTTTTAATTTAATTAATGAATTAATATTTGAAAACACTGTATTAACATCAAGTGTCATCCACTACAAGTTAAAAAAATGCATTTAAACTTGAATGGATGAATAGAAAGTATTTTATTAACGATTGAAAATTTAAACAAGATTTTAGTAGGAACATAATAGTAGGAAATGAAAAATTAAGTACAAGGTATTATTTCAATTCAAAAATACAAGTAATATGCAGGTAAATTTTAACAAGTTTCTTATCAAATTTAAAAATAAAATAATTTATTTTAAAAATTAAGGCAGTATATAAAATATTTCTATTTTTATTTAAAACGCCATAATAGGACTTGAACACGCTACTTCTAAAATAAAATTAGTTTAAAAGAATAAAACAAAATAATATAAGAAATTTACTACGTATTACACGATTCCATAAACATGAAGATTAAACAAAAATGTCAAATACATGTGAGACTAAAAATATATTTCGTTTAATACCTTTTACCTAGACCTCTATGTTTCATAAGCTACCTAAATGCAACAAAGCATTTGCTAAAGACAATAGCAACAGCAGTATACCTTTCACAAGATAATGTTTCAAAACAGAATTTTATAAGTTATAGGATAAACTTTTATGTTCTTTATTTCTCAGCGAAAACTAATTTTAAGAATTTTTATTCATTTGATTGATCTTACTCGAATCATACTCAACATAAAACCAAAATCATCTCTTTTAAGTTTTTATTATCTTCATTTATCTATAACGAATTATGCCTCATTAATTTATAATTTTGAACTGTCTTATCCCAAACTAATTTAAGAATGATTGGGTTGGTGGAAAAATAGCTGACTATTTATAATTTTAGCATAAAGAAAATGCGACATCCCCACATCGGAAAAACTCTTTCGAAAGTGTTAAGTGTTTCGAACTTCATTGTGAAGTATTTCAGTTTGAGAGACCTTGCACCGTATCACTTTTTCCTGGGACGCTGTCCCCAAGAATTTGAGCAGGCCACACATGCGGAACTCTTTGATTTTCAATATTCATTTAGAGACAACTGATTCTTCGGTAGTAGAGCGCAACTGCATGTCTAGCAATCAAGTGCATTCAATAGGAAAAGAAGATAAAAAAATGCTCATTAAAACAGGGATTACCGATGCGGAAAAAGCCACCCAGTTTTTACTTTAAGACTCATGATCTATTTTTAACTCTTGAGTTAGCTGATTCGAATTGAAAAGACTGAAATAATTGGAGACCACACTGTATAAAACTTGATAAGAATGGTGCTAAAGATCAAATCGCTTCTTCTGTGTAATTCCCATTCGATGCGGAAATAAATGTAGGTATTATCGTAGAGAAGGTTCGTTTTTCTTTTCTCTCCCGTTAAGATGGCTTTTAAATGCAGGAAGAGATAATATAACTTATAAATCCGTTTCGTTATTGTGGTCAACTAAATACTCACGACGAAGATCTGAGCAATTTTTTTTATAATAAACTGTGGAACAGATAAACAAAGAACTATGAAAAGAGATTATAATCATGTTAACAATTATTTTTCACTCATTATTTTATTCAAAACATTTTGTGAAGTTAAGAATTTAAGTTTGTTTTAAAATTTTCAGGGATTAAAGCTAGGGAAATTACAAAATATTCTTTCCAAAAAGAATTATAAGCCTTTTCTGCATCCGAAAAAGGCAATGCACTGAAGTCCAAAATGCCCTGAAGCATTTCTGATAAAATAATTTCCCTGTGTGATGAAATAAGATATGAATAGAAATAAATCAAAAATTATTCTAAACAAGTCCGAAAAGCGCGTCACCAAAAAATAATAATTTAACATATAAGCGTTTTTTTTTTAAATTATAACTTTTTGTTCTAAGCTATCAAACCGTGACCTTCAAATGGGTTTCTTCTCAATAATTCATAACTGATCTGATATAGTATTTTAATTACATGGTTTGGATTAGAAAATTAGTTTTACATTTTTCTTTTTAATTGTGTTTAATTAACAGTTCTAATTTATAAACATTCAGTGCAAGTTTTTATTCAATCCTGGAAAAAAGCGAAATGATAATCTACATTAATCACAACCTGATTTTAAATAAATTGTTATAAGTTCGCTGTCTTATTGAAACACATTTTTTAAGAGTAAAGTATGGTGTTGGTATGAACTATCTTTATATCTCGTTTTAAAAATATCGTTTAACTTGAAATGAATAGATTATTAAATAATATAAACGTAATAACTTTTTACAGAGAGAAAATTATGCTGCTGAAGCTTTTAAAACTTATACAGTGTCAAGGAATGACACTTTAACGCTATACATGGAACAAATAAGGAAATAATTCAATTAATGCAAGTACCCATGACTGCATATCATTCTAGGGTACTAAAGTTATAATTACTATGAGATATAAAATTGTTCCCAGTCATGTTGTCTATTGTAAGTGGTTAATGTTATATTTGCAATTAATAATCTCTTGGATTGCTTTAACTTGCGTGAGAAAGAATGTTACGGTTGACGAATATGTGACGCATGTAGGATGAACTACGCAAAGTTAACTGAGAATTAGATCCACAAAAAGAAATATTTACTTTAACCATAAAATGCTAACGTCAGAACACATACACAATTGTAGAAACTTCCTAAAAAAACCACACAGAAAAATGTTCTTTTTCTAACTGAAATTGAGTTATTCACACGAAGTTCTAATTTGCATACAAGTGGCACACTACGTAAACTACCAGTGATGTTTCAACATCACTGGTTTTGTTTATAGTTGTGCTTATTCAGCGGAACACAGATTATAGAATCGTATCGTCTTTCAAGATAAATCCTGCTTTTGTTTGAGAACGGAAGCGATACCACATATTTATAAATGAAAGATGAATCTCAGTCGATTCATCATTTATGACTTGTTTATGTGACACACTGCCCCATAATGAAATGTTCGTTGGAAAAATAATCTCGTATGACCTTTACCTTTGACTCGAATGTCAATGACAATAAAGCGCAGAATACAGCAACTCGTGGTTTTACTTATTGTATTTCATGGGATTATCCAATATGACTTATGCTAGCCACAATCCCTCAAGAAATAAAGTACCTACGAAATCTGTGGGATCGTAAGACATTTTTTCTGCGACAGTTTACCTGCAGCCTTTTTAGAGTCATTAAGTTTGGGATAAATCTTTAAATAATATAAAAAATCATCTTACAATTGCAATATTTTTGGGTAATATGTGAATGCATGTGTGTATATTTGTGTTATATCTCACCATATGTATGTAAATAATAATTCATCTAATTTACAGTATAAAATCGTTTCTTTTCTAGGATCGTTCTTCACTTAATACTGTTATTAATATTACTATAAAAATAACTTAATTCCTTTCAATTTTGCGTTTATCAGAGCAACTTCCTCTCAACAATAAGCAATTGTTATTTGAACGAAAAACTGCTACGATGTTGTGATTATAATAAACTCATAATATTTCTTTAGATTCTCTTCCACTTTTGGCTATTCGCACTTTTAACGAGATTTTTTTTTATTTTGAGCGTTTGAAATAACGCGTAAAGTTTTATAAATTAAATGAAGATAATGATTTAATGAATCGATGTTTTTCGAACTGAAAACAAAAATTACTTACGTTGTCTTTGTTCTGCTGTATCTGGCGTCCGATACATTTGCCCTTGGACTAGATGAAAGATGAGAAATGATGCTGAAACGATGCATGTTATTGAGGATACAGGACTGAAAAGAAGAAGGTTATTTTCAGAGACCACTCATTTTTCCTCAATTTTTTAAGAATTTGAAATAAAGGTTTTTAAAAAAAGATTGACAGCAAAAATATTAAAGAAATTAAGTTGGAGATAAGAATATATCAAATAATTATGAATTATATAAGTAAATCGATAGATTTATATATATTTTACCGTTACATATGGAATGGATAAAAGGAAGCAGTTAGATAGAATGTTAATATAGTCACTTAACAGACAGAATTACAATAATCGATCAACTTCCATTTTTATTAAATCACAAAAATAATATTGATTTTTTTATTTTAATAATAAATTTTGCGTAAAGATTTTACACAAATATCTAAGTAAGTAATTTTAACAGAAAATCACCATGTAGTGAGTTATTGCAAAATATAAAACCTTCACATTTAAAAAAGTTAAAAAAAACTTTTTTTAATAATTTGAAACAGAAAGATTCAAGTTTCAAATATACCACAGACAGAAGAATTTAAACAATTTGCACTTTTTAATATTTTATTTCTTTAAAGTAACAACAATTACTTTCAAAGGTATCAACATTAAGGAATCTGTGAATGTTTCAGCTTATTTAAATTTTTTGCGCTAATTTTTTGCATATATATACTATAAAAGAACTTTTCTTGATCCAACACTATAGGAGAAAGTAAAAATCTAGCAGTATCTGGATAGCTTTTGAAGTCAATCTTCAAAACATTAATGAAAACCAATCCTTTAAGGAACATTCGTCATAGTTTTTTAAACCTGTCTTTGAAGGAAATCGCCATAGCTCTTTCGGTTTTCCCATTTTAAAATCTGATTTCACTTTTAATTAATGATTTTATTTTCTTTCTGTATTCATTTCAAGATGTATTTTTCCTTTTTGTACTATTTGTTCACTGGTGCTTTTAAGAGCTGACTCCAAAATATTCACACAATGCATTTTTTTTATGAATCACTGCATAATTTATCACAACTTACACAATTATTTTATCCGTAATGTGAACAAGATTATTACACTTTATAAAAGTAATACAACATAAAAGCTTCCTATTAGAAGCTTTATGGATTTGAAAGCAGTATATATTTATATATATATGCATACGAGTCTCATGAATAAAACATTAAACACAAAACTGAAAATTCATTCTTATTAACGAAGAATTATTTCCATCAGAAGAGAATTTTATTTCTTTGAAAAGCAAAGAAATTTAATACGAGAAGCATAAAAATATTTTATGAAATAAAAATATTTTTAATAAATATATCTGATATATTCTTCCCTTAGTTATCTAAAAAAATCTTTTTCTCATTGTATATGGGCTTTTTACTCCCAACAAACTGTGTTTAAAAATATTTTTAACTGTATAGTTAACATGAGATCATGCAAAAAATTAAATTTACATTAGAATTTTTAAATATTTTTAAGGCTTTCAGGGAATAAATAATCAAGAACTGTGCTTGAATATTTGAAAATATATTGCATATATGAATTAAGGATAGACATTTTAAAGGCAACTTTTTCTACAAAGAAATGTTGTAAGCAATTTTAAAAAGCTGTAAGTGAAAAATTTCGTTTCTCTTGACTGAACGAAAGAAATGATGGTGTCCAAAATAAGGAATTTGCCTTTCCTCAAGTTTTTTTTACTTCTTATTCTGCCCCAACAACATACGTCCCAAAATTTTTTCGAAATGGAGGAATTCAGTCCTAAAGTTCATGAATATTTTATTAGATTTTAATCACACTCGGATAGAGCCAACTTAAAAATTCTGCATGAAACAATTTACAAACATAGCATGTAGAATGGGGGGAAAAAAGCATACAGAACTTTAAAAAAAAAACTCTTAAAAAGCAACTCTTCGGTCGACAAGCATTTATACTAACTGTCAATTCTATCAAGTATTAATGAAGAAAAATTCTATTCAAGAATATTTATATGAAATGTTTTTTTCCGCGCTATATATGTATATATCTACGTACAAACCCTCATTAGTAAGGATTTTATAGACACGTTAGTATTCCGTTCAGAAAATCCAGTGAATCATTTTTTTACTACGTAAAGGAAAAAAACATGAATTACATTCATATTCCTAAAGTCTTACTGGTAGAATTCATTCATTCATTTCCGGATATTTTCTTCAATTTTTTGAAAATACAATTGTTCGGTGTAAAAAAATACAATTTTTTTCCTGGTCATTTTTATACAGACAAAATTAAATTTATGTTTCGTTAAAAACGATGCTATTGTGAGTTACATCCATACATTTTATGCGTTTTTCATTTATATTACTTTTTTTCATTGTGATTTTTGACTTGAATAAGTTATGTAAATTTATAAGGTACTGCTTTTTTTATGGATCTGTTGTATAGCTTTTTCTAGTAGCAACTAAAAGATACAAAATTGACCTGATTGACTTTCAAAATTAAAATGTTTTTCAAAAGCTACTTGTAATAACTAAATTTTTCTTCTAAACTACATTTTTTCCCCAGCTTTTCTATTTTTTTTTTCAATTAACTTAATTTTTGAATTAAATGAGTTCATCGCAATCTCATATTAGTTTTTTCCCTTTCTTTCGACATGCATGCATTATTTTAAAAAGGAAGCTGACGGAAGAATTAAAAAACTCTCCTTAAAAATATTTATTTTATAATTTTTAATTTACGTGGATTTAATTCCCCTTATTAATACAATTATCTATTCTTATCCAACGTATAGACATTTTATCAATCAATCAATGAAAAAAATTAATGGTGACCCAATAATTCGGCGAAGCATAGAAAGAGACACATTTTCATGGAGAAATTGGAACAAAAATATTAAAAGTATAAATCTTGAGATGATTACTTTTAAAAAATTCCGGGATCACAACTGATCTGTACTTTATTTTGTTTATCTATATTATGAACACAAGATATTTTTATTCATTATTCGGGGCAACGAAACCAATTTTTTAATTATTAAGACCGAATGGAAAAAAATAAATATAACAATTATGTAATTATGTAATTGGTAGGTGTTTTTTTTTACAAGTTACATTTCTCAATAGACCATATCGATTCTTCGCAAGCCCAAAGCTGTAGCATATTCCACCTCTCCCTCAAACCCTACTTAATCAAATTCTGTTAAAAAGTATTTAGGAAACTATTAGTCATTAGTATAGTTAACCTTGGGGATAATATGGTTCTTCCCCAAAAAATATGCGTATACACTGATTAATTTTAGTCCATTAAAATCATTCCTTTAATAATAAATATATATTGCTTTTTATCAAATTCAGTAGTAAATTCCTAATTTTAAAAAAGAGTTTCAATAATTGAATTTCTCGCCATTCTTTAATGTTACTTTTATAGGCTGTCGAAAAGAAAATACATCAGTTGTGGGATAATATTTGAATTCACAACTTTTTCTCTTCTAATTTATTTGAGATTTTTTTAAGTATCATTTAAATAAAAATATGCAAATTATTTTAAATCTAATGGCATGATTATACAGTAAATATGCAATGAAGTATTTAATCTTGTAGCACAATTCTCGTTAAGATGGTTGTGTGCTTCTATATAACGTCAACTGAAATACTTTTTTCTACAGCATGACACTAGTTTTCAAAGAATACCTTCTCTATAGTCGGTGTAATAGAAAATGAGAAAACTAATTTTCAAGCCACAGTATTCAACTAATCATTTGCCAGTAGATAATGCCCCCCAATTACCTGGAAGTGTCATCCATGAAGAAATTCAGTCAAATATAATGGAACTCCACCACCACCTTGTCTATGACTAGTATTTTGCTACTTCACGCGTTGGAGCGCTAGCATTTTCGAGAGATACAAATGAGCAGACAACATTCTCAAGGTTCTTTAGTAGCCACCTGAAGTTTCACGGATGGCGGCAAGATTTTACTCATCTATAGCATGCCCAGTGCTGCTGCTGCGAGCATCAGCCATTTGCATAGAGTTGGATATTATGCAATACTATTTACATTTCTAAAAATGACAGTACTGGTTTCTTATAATAAAAAAATCTCTAAAATAATCATGGATAATGTACTATAAAAGATTGTAAGGAATTATCATTTGTCAAAAAAATAATTATTTTGATGTTATAAAAAAGTTTATTTAAAAAAATGATAAATGGAAGGTAATATGGAATAGATGGTTTAAGCCATCGCAAGACTAATTAAGATTCCATAAAACGTTACTTTTAACTGCAAAAGCCAGAGTCTATTACAGATGATCTATTAGAAATGTACGATTCATTTCTGCTAATACTGGAGTAATCTCAATGTCTTGAACCTTTGTTTAACAAAGTGTCTGAATATTCTTTTATTCTGAAATCTCTGGTTTCTTTTTTTTGTCCTTTTCTTTTAGTTTATCCTTTAACACTTTTCCCTTCAGGGGGCTCACCTTCTTTAGGTGAGTACGGCTGTCACAATCCCGAGGTGCCCTAGTGATCTTTTCCTTTTCCCACGGGGTTTACTGTCTTTGGTAAACATGGGCTTCACGAACCCGGGGTACCCTAGTGATCCTTCTCTATTTTCGACCCTCTTTCTTGTCATTCAATTCATTTTTTCTTTCTCTTCCCGTCTAGACCACAGATATTAAAACAAATGTTTGGCGCAGTATAGCCTAAATCGGCTCTTGCGCCAATAAACCCCAAAATCACTCACTCACCTTTAACACTTTTTTTATATGGGGAGTACGTTTTTTCGAAAAAAATTCAGTTTCCCTACCTGTTGTTTATTTATTTGTCCATTCCAATGGATTCAACTTTTTAAAAAATGTTTTTTAGTTTTAAATGAGGCTATATTACACTATTTATATAATTAATAACTATTGTTTAGCTTATCAATATCCAGCTCCAAACTCATTTCTTAACTTTATTTTTATTCACTATATTTTTCGGGTCATGTGAGAAACTATACTTTTTGGTCGGGTATTATGGAATACTAGGTATCCCATAATACCCGACACGCCATTTTGGACTTTAAACTGAAGGACAAAACAGGGTCACAGTTAAAAAATTACCATAGTATTCCAAATTACAATTCTTTAAGTGTGCGTCATACTTAGCTTCAATGGTCAAGTCACATGTATACTAGTTTGTAAAAATGTTTGAAAACTTGTCTGCAAAAACTTTTGAAAATCGCAAAACACATTTTTTTCTTTAGCGAATTGTACAGCAACAAGTGGTCAATTCTCACTGCAATACATCACGGGTGTCTTTCTTCTGCAGTTCAAGGTTTCCCCTCGCATTAGCAGCTACAAACAGAGCCAAAACCTTGGTATTCCATAACAACCTGACTCTCATCTATTCTTGCTTGTCTTAGTTTGATGGAAATGGACCTAATCACTTGCCCTGCCCTATAACGGACCTTCTTCGCAACAATAGTTCTGTAGATCTGTTCTAGACCCGAGGGAAAAGTAACGCCGACGCAATTATATTTTATACATTTTTAATGTAAATAAATTGTTGGAGTACATGCAATTGAACAAGAAAGATACTTTAAAAAATAATCTATTGTTTTCAATCCCAAAAATCCTTCCTTTCTCCTTCTTTGACTATTTTTTTTAAAGTTGATCGATATCAAACTACGACTGAGGCAATACTTTGAAAACAATAGAAAGTAAATAAATGAAACAGCTTCAACATAACTTGTTTCGCTTGAGCCAAAGTACGTTCTGCTCAATTTCCCTCAATAACAATTGGACTTGGAGCCGATAAATTGTTTTGAATTTATTTTTGAAGTTCTCGTATTTGTACGCTGGGGGAGTTTTGAAAAAAAATTCTTTTGAAACGTGTTTTTTATTTGTAAATTTTTACACAATTCAATTACGTTTGTTATAGATTCAGGTATAAATAATTTCTCATAAATATTATGGGGATCTATTGGATGCGTAGGATAAGCAAAAAATATTTTGTAAAATTATATTGTATATTAATTTACAATAACACATTAACTTCTTCTGATAGTTGTTTCAAAAAATCGTGTAGTCTACTTCATAGGCAAAAATCAACTTAATAGCATATAGAAACGGTAATATTTGTAATTATTGTCGTTTATATTATATATATATTAATCTACTTCTTCAACATAGATCTATGTTATTTGCAGAAAAATCCATAGAATCAAGATGAAATATATAAAATACCTATATATTTATTACCCTTTGTCGTAATTATTTAAACAAGTTTTACATGCATGTTTCTAATTAAAAAAAAATCCAGATATTTTATGATAAAGGAAGCATATAAAAGTATAAGACGCCTCCTTCGTCTCATTAATCTTTCACATACATCCGGGCTATTAATAATTAAAGACCCTATTTTCTAGAAAAGTTTGCTCTATTTACTAGAAAATAATTACTTCCACATACAAATACACATTCGCATTGTGTGAAAAATTGCCAACCTAAAATGCTCTGCAGGAAAAGAAAGTTGAAAATATAAGAAAAACCTCATTCTCTCTCAGTTTATAATAAATAATATAGTCCAGACACACATTTTTGAACACTTATTGGTTTGAAAGAAGACTTATCATTATTTCGAGTTAAAAGATCTTATTCAAGCGAATCTCCATCTATTGTTTAGAATTGAACCTTATAATCACGCGGGAAGTTAAGCGTGAATTTAGTGATAAATCTTTGAAACACAGGTCAATATCCAGTCGTTTATTTGATATCTGAAATATGTGCTTAAGTTTTCGAACGGTAACGGAAGGAAATGTTTATGGAATGAAGACTTGGAAATATCAACCACACAAAATTAAAGGGCTTGTATTTATGGAACTAAATGTAGGTTAATAGTATTTGCAGAATTTTCAAAAATACATTCATTCAGATAAGTGATATTTTTAACGTGTTATGCTAATACCCAACACTGTATTGAATTTCATAATTTGATTTCAATCTAGAACAGAAGACCTATTTCTGAAAGTAATTGTTCAGGATAATATATCCATTGAAATGTTAGTTTAGGCTTGCTTATTTGTTTCAATATTTGCTTTAAAAATTTAGGTCTAAGAAATCAAAATTATAATTTAAATATTCACTTCTCTTGATGGCATACAGATAAAGACTCATTAACATAGATGGACTGCTGTAGCAATAATTAAAATTTAGCAGATATTTTGACTTGTCAATTTTCACCATTATCAAAATTTGAAAAAGCTTTTTGCGAAAACTTAAGAAACATGCTAAGTTGGAAGCCAAGCATGCAAAATGGCATTACAAAAACTAGTCTGCATTTGCTCTCAATTCACATTTTAACAGTTTTTATTGCTTTAAGATATTCGAAATAGTTTTGTTACAGATAATGAAAGAAAGAAGAAAAATGGTGTTACATATTATTATAAAAATAAAGAGTTATAATAAATAAAATTTCCGAAAATTCTAGCCCCACAAAAGAGTTTAAAAGTATTTAATAAAAATATTAACCAGTGATATACATTTTTAAGACTGTTTCCCTAACCTCAAAGATACACACACACACCATCTTGCGAATCGGTAGATGAGTAAAATAATCGATTAGAGAATCAATAAATGGTTTTATGTCTCCAAAAAAAACTATGTTACAATTACATTTATATTTCACGTATACTTTTTAAGAAAAATTGGTTTGTTTTTGTGTGTTTGAATATGTATATTTTAATTCACATACATTTTAAAATTCCTTCCAAAGATTCTTAGGGAACTCTGCTTTCAAAAATTACTGATATTATTAACTGCACCAGACTGTGTAACAGATTCTATTCGCGATTCTCACTAATCCTATAGGACACGGGTGTCAAACTCAAAGGGGCTGACTTGAGCCAAATAAACAAAATTTAGCTTATGGTAAACCGCAAAGAAAATCAAAATTCATAGAAACGTAGGTTTATTTCGAATAATACACTGTAATAGACATATATAAAAGAACAAGAAAAATTTAATGTGTACATCTTAACACTTGACATCACTTCTCTGCTACTGCCTTTCCTATTTCAGGAGAAATTTTGATATTTTATTCTATATTATTGTGTGCAAATATATTGACCGGACCGCAAAAATGCTCGTTGTGGGCCGCGAATTTGACACTCTTGCTCTAAGAAAAACCTCTTTATTGTGTTATATGATTATAAAAGCGCTTTCTGTAAAGGAAGGGAGATTTAGGTTAATGGGAATTGTTATTGAAAGTCAATTCAAAAGGGAATTGGAGAAAGTCTGGAGATTGTTGTCGTAAGGAGTTACAGAAGTAATAGTTAAAATTAACGTGGTTCAAGAGAATGGATTCATTTAGGACTCTTTGTATTGCTGAGGATGTACTTTCCACGATAAGTATTAAATTTATTACTATAGATATTTAAATTAGAGTAATTAACCTCCTCTAGCTTAGGTCGAATTTAAATAGTGATTTGATAGTCATAATAAAAGTGTTTACTTTATGAAATGCATCTTTCTTGGGTACATCCTCACACTTTCACTCGACAACTGCTACGAAAAATATCTTATTCTTTGAAGATTTGCTACATATATGCTTAATTTTCTCTTCGAAATTTTCATTTAACATTTATATTTCTCTACATTAAGTAATATAATTTGTTTATATTACAGTTCTTTTTAAACACAGAGCAACATAATGAGAGGGAACCTGCCTTATAGTTTTGAATGTAATTTTTACTATATATTTTAATTTAATAAATATATGCATATCCTATTATATTTTAATATATAACATATACTTGTCAAATATATATATTATGTATTATATATTTTTTAATTTTAATAAAGAATACACAACCAATAGGTAGTTCTCGAGTCATTTTAAAAATCAACCCCATGCAGAAGAGTGAATAAATTTACTTCCTCGGAGAGAAAATATGTTCAGTCTAAAACTAAGATGTTAAAGACCGTATATTATTACAGAATACTTTCACACTAGTAAGTTCAATTGATACTACCGTGAACTCGAAGTATGATTCTGCGCTATGAAAAAATATTTTTTATTCACTATATTAATATTTTCTGCTAAATAATTCCGTAGGAATTTAATATTTTAAACTGTTTTTGTTAAGAAGCACTTCACGTATCAATCTAAATCATTATCAAAGCTTAACTTCAATTCGTATCTTCATTTTTGTATTTTTTGTTTTCTTTAATCACTGTATGCATCACAGAAAGTTCCCATATGACACCTTCAGATGTTTTTTTTTCTTTCTAATTTTAATTTTAATGAAAACCATTTTCTCACAGACTCTCACATCAAAAAGTCTCCTATCATGCAGGCTCCTTGAAATGCAAAAATATGGTTGACATCAGCAATAATTTTACTTCCGTGACACCTGAGCAATTTTAGCTGTGATTTTGCATGTAAAGGTAGATGATTCTTTCTCAATGTTCTGTCTCTCATGGCAGTTTTACATGGCCTAATATGTCTGAACTTATACCTACTTTGATACATACTACACGGGCAGATTTTCCCTCCCTATAAAAACTGTTATTTCTTAGTGAATTGCTATTTTTTATAACTGAATCATTATTGTACAAAAAGAATATTTGATCTTAATTTTGTTTTCATTTTCAAAACATCGTTTTTAATCCCAAATTAAATAAGGTAATATTGAACAAAATGCAGAGAGGAAGATTGTACTATATTTGTAAATACTATAAATTTCTTATTCTTTGTTAAACAATCAATTAAAGAGTTTCATAAACTGTAATTTTTTTTTCGTATTAATATTTTTTGTTTCGTATACTTTCTTTGTTAAAAGATTTTTCTTCTGAAACATCTGAAAAGCTCCATGAATCTAAAAATCATGGGAATTACTCTAAAATTTGATCCCAGTTTATTAATTTAATTTAGAAATTAAACTGAACTCAGTGGCGCAACAGCCCATGAGGGCCAAAGCCTGCTGTACATATCTCAGCTTTCGTGACCTTAGGCGCTGGGGTGCATCTGCATATGTTTCGGTCAAGTAGTCAGTCTGACGCGAAACCTAAGTGTTTAATTCCCAAGCTAACTTGGTACCCATTTTATCGACCTACAGAAGGGTTGAAAGGCTGAGTCGACTTTGCCCAGCCCGGGATATGAACCCTGGACCTGTGGTGTGGAAGCGCGATGCACTATCACACAGCCGCTGGGCTAATTTAGAAAATATTAGAATTATTTCCTTAGTTTTTTGGTAACTATTTAAGACTCTTTCTGTCTCTCTCTTTCTAAATTATATCTATCATAATTTTATCAAAATTTGTTTGATTTCCTTTACGGGTGAAATCTTTCTGATTTAATTAAAGAAATAAAAAAGAGCTACTGCTAAATAGGAATTTATATTTTGTACCCCAACTTAAAACATTTTCTTACCTACTACTACTACTACTACACAAGCTTTTATTTACGAAATTTACAATGTGCTTTGTACCATGCGAAGCTCTTTACTAAAGGGATGTTTTTAGATTCACAGAAAGCTGGCAATAGATGTTTGCTTTCAAAGCTAATATGAATCAGCTTCTTTATTAAAAAGAATTAACACTGTTGGAAAAGAAAAAGACACGGAATACTTTATAAGCTATATCTAAATTAATTAACAATCGTGGAGGATCAGTCTATATGTGGGGAAAATAATTTTTATGGGTCATTTCATCGTGTTTGTTTAAATCCTCCTAATCAGTACGAAGATAACACATTTCCCCTCCTCAGGTATTGTTCTAGTTGAAACGAATCTTTCGCGATCAGTTCAAGAACTTGTCATTAAGTGTCCCAATAATAATTAGAATCCTATTTTCTTACGTTAGGTATTGAACCAATGTATTACGCTTTTAACTAGACAATGGGACGAATTCTTTACTTAAGATTGTTTCGCTTCTCTCTTTCACATTTCAATTGAAAAATTTCAAGCAAATGAAATAATATCGACTGTTATAGCATGCACTGGATTTACCTTAATGCTTTTTTCTTACTTTAATGCTTAAGTATATAAAGGATGTAATAAAATAAGCCCATCTTTTTTTTAGGTTGATGTATAGAAATCTAAAAAGCCTAATCATGTACTTTTATATTTAAATTTAACATATTCACATAAAAAAATTACGCTAGAATTTCAAAATATTTTGAAAAACTACTTCCTCAACTTAAAGAGGCACAGAGGGTGATTTCATTGCTTTTTTCTTAGCATTATAAATGCAATATTTTTACTGGTATTATCTTAATATCTGATTCATTTTTTTTCATGGATTAATTATTTCCAAAGATATGATGACCAACTACATAGTAAAAACTACACATATAACGTATACTTCGGTTTCGTAGTTTTATAATTGAGCCAATTTAATTTTTAGAGTATATTTCTAATGTTTATTGAAAAAACCAAATAAATTAACTAGTATTTCATAACAAAACAAATAATAATTAACAAAAAAGATAATTAAATAGCTAACTGTTTGTTGCGTTATACAATCCATATTATATATTACTAGTCTTTTTATTTTATTACAACATTATAACTCATTTTAGATGACTCCACCGAAAGCAAGAATTCAGATGCGCGCGTTAATAAATCTGTAAGATGAATAAACAGAGAATTAAATATTTCTTTATTTATGTTAGATTATCATTTTTCTACTTATCATATTCAACTACAGAAGAAAAAAGAGTTATTAGGATAAATTATCTCTATCAATACTATTGTAAGTTCATAAAAAATATTCTACGCCTTGGTTAAATATAAGTATAGAACGTATTACTCGAGTAAAGACTGTTTAAAGAAAAAAAAGGAAGTGTTTAAGGAGACTTTCAATATTCATCAAAATAAACTATTTAAATGCTAATATCTTGCATTTGTTTCGATTTTTACATATCCAATTGAATAATTCCATTAAATTTTAAAGATAATCACTAGAACACATACATAGAACAATAAAAATTCATAATCTGGTATCTCATTATTTATACATCGTTATACATCATATTGTGAATAACTAAAAATTATTTAACTTGAGATTTTGTTATCATACATAATTTTAATTTGGGGTAATTTTTCTTCTGAGTTAAGCGTAACGAAAGAATTATTAATCCTTCATGAAGAGCTAACAGCAGTTTTAATCCAAATTTCACTAAGTGAATAATGTTTATATAATTAGTTATTTCACCTCATTCATTTTTTTAAGTTTTTTATTTTTAGTTAACACAACACACTCAAGATTATAATTTTAATTCTTGAAATTATTCTACTGGAAGTCATTCAGATTAGAATAAGTGGCTACAAGTTTTATAAGAAAAATTAAAGTTATCGATCATTACAGTTAACCTTCGAAATTCAGTTTCCACACGCATTCTATGTTGTAAAATAAAATATCCAAAGAGGAACGAAACATTTGAAGCATTTATTAAATGTTGCCTATAAATAAAAAAAAAAACTGATTATATATATATATATAGTAAAAAAGAAAGTGTACCAAGCACGATCTAATTTTAATAAATGAAGGAGAAACATCATTGCTCTCTCTCTTAACCCTCAAATTGCATCCGGTTTCAAAATAGCATAATATAGGTAGTCGCCGATGATGAAAAAGATGCCATCGCCTAAAAACTTTTACTTGAAATGAATTCCGTGCTGAGAATTTTCTTAAGAAGGTCATGAGATAAAATAGCGGGAGAATTCAGTCTGGCGAAAGACTCACCCTTTTGCTAACCTCACTAAATTTCAAATGGGAGTCGCAAAGAAATAAAAAAAATAACACCTAATTTGACCTCAAAAGAGTCCACTTTCCCAAAGTTCAAGTCTGGTTAAAAGAAGTGGTTTCTAGTTTCTTAATTGCTTGTAAGAGTAAAGTCGATATCCCATCAATCACCTTGACTTAGGGTAATTAAGAACTTTTAAAAAGTATCGAATGTTACTTTTAGACAAGAACAAATTATTTATAGACTACATCATGATAAATTAAAATACACTCTTTAAAAGAGTTTAAACAATTACACTGATGATCGATTGGAAAAGTTCAACAACAAAACTTTCACGAATAATTTTTTTTAAAACAGAATTTATATATTTCGATTGGATATAGATATTTTTCCATTAATATTGATTCTGACTTAAAAAAAGATGCATTAAAATATAACTTTACTATGCAGATAAATATTGCAATTTTTATCAAATAACGATCAGTAACAATATTAATAATGTTGAAAATCACTCAATATTTAAGTTATGACACACATACACAATATCAATTTCAATCAATTCAAGACTGTCAATTTAAAGTCTAAATGAACTTAATGAAAATGTAGATTAACTCCATTCTCCTTTTTAAAAAGTTAACAGCCTTAACTCTTCAAACATCTTAAAATAACACGCAATATTATCAAGAATATTCTCATCAATTCTCTCCAAACTAACATTAAAATTATATAATTTTTTTTAATGAATGAATAAAAAAAATTGATTAGATATACCATGAAATAATTCAGAAAAAAATAAGTATAATACATTCTTTACTAGAAAAATATATATAACTTCAGAGATTTTACTTTTTAAAATCAGCATTTCCTAATAAATTCATTAAGTTTACGGTTTAAAATTAGTTAATGTTTTTAAAATTTCTGTCATGTTAATAAATTTAAATAATATCAAGGGTATCACCTCCAATTCTAATACTCTTCCCGTTATTCAAATATCTCTATGTAGAAGATTTAGTTTTAACTTGGATTGCATGAAAACTGATTTTAAGAAAAATAGTGAATAATTTTAAACTTCTGATATAACAATCTATTTCCAACGAATCGACCAACATAGTTATTCAACCATGTACTCAAACTCTCTTTTTAAATCTCATTTACTTTAAATGTACGATGTTAAAAAAGGGAAACAAACGTGCATCATAAGGTAACGTAAATTCTCTAATAATTCCATCTGAAGCAACTCTGTTGTTCTCTTAGCATTTATCCCTCTTAGCTTTTACTCATGAAACACGTTTTTTCTAAAAGTATAGCTACAATAGAATTAAAACCGTTGTCTATACTAAAACGTAGTCTATTATTTAGTCCGTTAAGCCTTTTGCTTAGGTATCTTTAATCATTTCTTTGAATATCATTGGATTAGTTTCTCACTCTATGAAAGGGATTAAGCATGCATATGGGATCATCATACAAAGCTAAACGGTTTATATGTGTATAATAAGGTAACGTAACTTAATATAACTTTCAAAGACTGAGAAAATATCTTAGACCTCTAGCTAAACAAAATGGAAATTGTTCTGTTAAAAAAAGATATACAAAATTAGCTATACGAATAAAATTAGGTTGTAATGTTTTCAGAAAAATCTAACTTTCTTCGCGGAAAATAGTAAAAATGGGATAACTCTTAGTAAAATGAATTGTTGGGAGCATCTTGTTTTCATAGCATAAATTGAATTTCTTGTTTTAAAAACTAAGACATTTTGCGGGATGGTTGTTTGTTAACGTCGTATTTTGAAGCTATGCGAGGGCTATTGGTGACAGGACCTCAAAATTTTTAATCATGGTTAAGTGGCAGAGCATCTAAACTTGCACCCCACACTTTAACTTCCATACCACGGCTAAGTGACGACTTGGAGCATCACTCAACAGATTTAACCCGCACTAACCCTTCAATATGGTGGATCTTCGATAGTACCAGGACTCGAATTCACGGAAACAGTTCCGGTCTCGAATTCTCGATCATGACCACTCGGTTACCAAGATCACAAAGTTAATCACATTGAGTCAAAGTTGGTCACGATCTCATCGAAGTTGAGCTACTATTTCTTTCAATGCTTGAATACTCTCTATCTATCTATCTCTTTCTCTTATTTCTCTATCTTTATTTTCTTTTTAATTTTCATTCCATTTACCCATTCAACAATTCATACAAGTTATGCGAAGCTCATCAACTATAGAAACAGTTTAACTCCAAAAAAATGACAAGAATAATAAAAAATAATCTTAAGTCAATCTCCTCACATTTTTATAACGAATTTTTATTAAAAATTTATTACTGTAATATTGTACTAAAAAATTATAAAAGTAAACAGCAAATAAAAGCAAAATTGTGTTAAAATTTTGATCTCCGTATATTGTAAGAAAGGGGAGAAAGTACTTACTTAAAAGAGAGAGAACTGTAAATCCAACTAAGAGCATTTAAAAATTCCGATTTGATTTTAAATAATCAGCCTTAATACTGATGTATTTAAGACTCAAATAACTTGAAAGGGGAAAACGTAACAATCACTCACCTCATTATTTCATCAAAAATGTTAATAAATGAAATTGAAATCAATGTTTTGAAAGAGAAAAAATCTTTAATTCAAACCTTTAAGGAGACTGATACGTTGTTTATAAAAAATCAACAAAGAACACGATAATTTATCAAATTACATGACAATGGCAAGTTATATAGCTAAAAATTCATCTTATTTGTATCTAGATACTATGTCAATATATTTTTTAATAAAACATCTTAAGTAAAGGCACCTACTCAACTGCCCATGTTTACAAAATCAGCGCGCGTTATTTTATTTTCATTATTGTATGAATATAAAATTATTATTAGCCATGAATGTTATATATCCATCAAAATTTATGTAATACAGTGATAAACAAAATACGCAATAAAAGGGGCATTTCATTATTTTTTGGAGAAATATAAAAATACTGTTTTTCGGGTTTTCTTTTAAATAAGCAACAAAATGGCTTCTTATGCTCAAATGAAAATAAAAGCTTTCAAGGAAGTCTTTCTCCATATCTAAAAAAGACCATTTAAGAAATTTTTTTAACCATTTGGCAAATAAAAAGAGATTTCGGGACGCATTCAATATATTTATTAAGACTATATACAATAAAAAATATAAAGTAAATTCCCAATAAAGAAAATAGTATCCCCACAATACACACATTTTTCAAAATGCAATGTGTAAACAAAAATATTGTTGTTTACAAAATCAATTAAAAGACAACTTTTGAACTTTTAATTTGAATATTTTTCTTCTCTTCTAGTGACTATTTCAGCGTTTCGATATTTGCATTAGGATATTTTTTTTAACTTTTGATATAAATATAATCGAATTTCCAGTTCAAATCAGCATAAATTATTCCAAAATATTCTTATCAATAAAAAAATATCACCTCAAAATATCAGTTTAACTGAGAGAAAGCGCACGCACTTTTCTTCAGAGAAGCTTATTAATAGCATCTTATTTTAATTTTAATCACTTGAATAATTAATGAAAGGAAATAATAATGTTGCATATATATGAATATGCAAAAAGATATCCCATGAATGCCAACTCACCTCATAGTCCGTTGATCATTAGAAGCTCATTTACACAAGTACAAGTAAGACATGAAACTATCCCAGAGAAATGAATGTGTCCATATCGTTTCGGAAACACTTCTTTTTGCCGGAGTGTTTGAAATAACGATCACAGAGGGGAAAACCCGCTCACGACTTAAAGGAACGAGAACACATCCGTATGCAAGAAAGACAAGAGCTAAAAACACTGGCGTAGGTTTTGACACGCTTTAGAATCTAGGTCGTCTTTCCCTTCTACAGTAACCCAATTTCGACCCTCACTAAAACATGCACTTTACCAGAATGGGACGAATCATTTTTAGTTGGAAATACTCCCCCTTATGTCTCAGTCATCATCATTTTTGACATTTCAAGTCTTGCACTAAAACCACCAAGTCCCAGAAGTTGGTCTCTTAAGCTTTTCCCAGTTTCTTGAAGGAATACTCCACTTTTCATTTTTTTTTCTTCTTTTTTGCTTCAATAAATCGAGAAAGCGAATTTCTCTTTTTCCTTGCAATTGTTCAGAGGGTGATGATCTTGCATTACCGGATATATAACGGTCATGAATTTCAGCGGTTAGCATTGTTTGGTTTCCTCCCATTTTTCTGTTCTTCTCGTACCTTCTACAGCTATTCAAATGTGACGAGTAAAAGTTCTTTCTTCCTACTTTCTGTAATTGCCGAAAATAACTGAGAATATTCCGATTTCTTCTACACAAGGAATGAACCACCAAATAAATCGTATCATTTTGAGAAATATAGCTAGATAGCAATTTTGTAAGTTAATGTCCAAAAAAGGAATGGCGTGTAATAAAACTTTCTACAGTCACCATTCCAAGTTTAAAAAAAACTCCAACTAAAATAAATAGAAAACATACCATTAAATAAACCAATGTAAATGGATATTTTTCTTTACTGCACAAATAGGTGTTTCTTCCAAAACAATATTTAATCGAAATTATTCTAAAATGGTCTTTTTTCTTTGCATTAGGATTTATTGATGTTCATTCTGTGTAATTATGCTCAAATGATGCCCAAAAATTCTAAGATCTAAAATGTTAAATCTTAATATGCTAGATATTATATATTCATCCGATGCATTTTGTTTTTAATTATTTATATGTTAAGGATCTTGTCTATAAATAATAAAGTAAATCTCTCTTTTGTGACTAATATTTAAATATAAACCATGTAAAATTGCTGATGCTACTCAAAGACAAATTCCAATGTGTTTTCTTTTGATTTTGCTTATTTCAGAAATTAAACAATATTTTAACAAAATACTCTGTATTTATTGGATAAAGGTATACTCCAACTAAGATTTAGGGGGAAAGTTCATCACACGCACACACATGATGCCTTTAGAACATTAATATTTCAAACGCATTTTTTCTTAGAAAGATTTTAGTCATAATGGTTAATAGAAGTTCTTATAATTTAGTACACCACTGCAGCCTTCAATAAAACATTTCAACTCGAGCCAATTTTTTAAGTCCACAATAATGTTTGCACTTGATGCTGCTTTTACTCTATTCTCTCTGAAAATTATCCAAAGATCCGATACTCAAAACATTAATTCGATATTTAGTTGTTATTATATAAAAGAAAAAAACAGACAAGACTCAAATAAAGCTTCTTATTATAAACTTTCGAATTAGGATAGCTTGAAAAAGGAATTTTCATGAGCCTCAATATTTCATTTTATATCTCTTGGTATTAGAATTTGTGCCTGTAAAATTTTTATAACTTAAAAACTGTAAAATTTGATTTTTTAAAACAATTTTTACTGCTGTTGTTAATTCAGTGAGCAAGTAGCATAAAAAAGATAATAGTTAATCAACAACCCTTTCTTTTTGGTAAAAAAGAACGATTTTCAGAATTATATATCTCTCAATTGTCTTCCAAAAACAACGCACCTAGGTTCAGCCGTGAATGATTTGTAATGATAACATCTAGGTCAATGCAAAATTTTCTTCACATGTCGTTTCAAATAAAGATCTTTTTATGCTTTACTGGGAATTTAACTCCATCAATAAATTATACGGTAATCAAATCTTACCGAATCTTCGTATTAGAAAAATATTTCTTTTATTTTTCAAGAAGCTATATATGCTGCACAAATTATATGACCTCTAGGTATTGTTAGATTTTTTTTCTTTTTGATAATCACAATGGCGCCCAATTGGAATCGAATTCTCGAAAGACTCTACGCAGAAGTCACACATGAATGATATCACTTCCTGCCCTTAATTCTAACAATGAAACAAATATTTAAAGAGATCCATTTGCTAAGGAAATTTTAAATATTGACTTATGCATTAATATAACAAATCATTCAAAGTTGAACCCTAATATCTCAATTTCATAAAAACAATCGATAGGTAAATTCAGAGAGTTCAGTTACCACCAACTGCAGTATATATGGAACCAAAACAAAACAAAAATTTTAAGCTTAATATTTTATAAACTTGTTATTTCATTCAACTGTTCCACGATAAGTATGAGATATCTATTAATCCAAGTACTATGTACTTTTTTCTCATTTAAACTAGTTGCCGGCTTTAAATACTATAATAAAAAAAGTTTCAAGCATCATATGCTGAAAATTCTTGTCATATTTTCCTATGTAGTGGTAGGAAACCTTAAAAGTGTTTAACATTTTTTTAGAAATTATTTTTAAACTTAATTTCCCAAATCTGAGTACTCAGAATGTAACAATATTTATCTGAAAACTCTGATTTCATTCATTTGTTAGTATATGCCATTTGCTTCAAAAAAATGTAATGCAAGTTTATAAAAATTTATGAAAAGAAAGTGAGAACTGTAAAAGAAAGTTAGTAATTTTTCTAAAATTTTAGCTAAGACCAGATATAAATAGAATGAGGATTAAAAATTTTAAGCAAACTTTTTAAATTAAATGATTGGTTAAAAATATTTACCCTCGTGTATGAATTCAAATAATTCAGAGTCAAGCGTAAATAGAATTCTGAAATATATATAAATATATCACCCATAAAATGACTGCACACATCTTCAAGAATCATATGCAAATTGCAGAAAGCCACCAGATGATACCGATAGTATGTCACAATGACGAGAGTGTAAGAGAAAAATAATATAGAATATAGAAAAAGAAGTAAAATTATTCGCAAGCGCTTTATAAGCCTTTCAGTACAATAACCGCATAGTTATGACACAAAGGGCGCATTTGGATGATTTTTTTACGTGGTAGAATTATCGGCCGCCTGGAATATGGGCGTACCCAGCTGGAAATAACCAAGGAAATTGTAATCGCCCATAGTGTCATCTCCAGGCTTCAGCAACGATTCCAAGATGATGGTAATGTGAATAGACGTTACAGCACAGGTCGCCCCCAAGTTCTAACGCCGAATGAGGACCCATATTTGGCAGTTACTGCCAACAGAAACAGACGAAGCATAGCATTAGACCTGTCTCGTCAGCTCTCTTCAGCCATTGGTACGACAGTTTCAAGATAGACCGTGTACAGACGCTTAGGGCAAAATAGTCTATATGTTCGCAGACCTATCAGATGCGTTCCACTTACTACAATTCACTGCCGCCTGCGATTAGCCTAGAGTAGAGAGCATGCATTGTGGACACCACAACAGTGGGCTTGTGTGATGTTTTCCAACGAGTCCACGTTTAGCTTGAAGTCTGATTTTCACCGGACTTTCATATGGAGAGCACCAGGTACCCGTTACCACACCAAGAGAACATCATTGAGCGAAACCATTTCAGTGGTGCAGGATTGCTCATTTAAGGGGGAGGGGGGTTATTCTGGGTTCCAGAACTAACTCGCATGTTCAAATTGGAACCATGACAGACCAAATGTATCGGGACGTCATTCTGGAACCACATGTACGTTTGTTTCGGGGCACCATAGGCACAAAATTTGTGTTTAGAGATGCCAATGTCCGTCCTCACCATGCAAACGTCGTAAGCGAATAACTTCAATCGGAGGGTATCACCCGTATGGACTCACCAGCATTCTCATCGGACTTGAATCCAGTAGAGGGGATATGGATATGTGGGCATGCTTGGCCAATGAGTTGCAGCCCGTCAACCACCTCCTGCATGTCTACCGGAACTTCGGAGAGCATTGCTTGATGAGTGGTGTAATATTCCCAAAGATCAGATGAATAATTTGATACTCAGCATTCCAAGGCGTTGTACGGACTGTAGTGCATTGTCTGGGAGACATGTTATGTATTAACCATCATACCAAGCATGTAATATTGATTTTTGTATAAATAAAGAGTGTTTTTTTTTTTTTTGTAATTTCCTCCAAATTACTATTTTTATTAATGATATCAAACATATAGTATCTTTTTTGCTCTTTACCTTTTGTTTAATAAAAAGGCTTTACACAAATAAATCACATTTGTTTTGCTTCTAACTCTTTCTTTGCCTGAACTTTTTTGCATTATCCTTAATTTAGGGACATGAGTGAAGAAAGTTTCTATCTCACTGTTTTGATATATAGATTAAAATTTCTTGCCAGGCTAGTCACGTCTTAAAGTTGTAAAAATTATTCCTTTACATACAGATTAGCTAGTATTTTCTTCTTAAAAAAGTAGTAAAATAATAAATATTTTAATGTTAATTACAAATTATATTGCAAATGACATTAAGTTTTCTTTTCATCAACTCAGTAAATAGTTTTTAGAAATACTTAAAATCTCTATTATGTAAAATAGAGCGTAATTGTTTTTTTAATTCTTTGTTATATTTAAACTATAAAGCAGATCATAATTCGATCGTAAATAATACTTTAACTGGTTAACCTTGCATTTTTAAATAAAAGTGACATATACACTGCTCAAATCAATTAGAGGAGCAAGCCAAGAAGTGAAGAAAATTATACGAGACAGCCAGCCCTGAATGGGCATAAAATGGAAAGTACACATATATTAAAATGAAATTCAGAAATAAAGACGGAAAAAATTATAAAAACTTTATTCTTTGAAGCAAGGGACAGAACATTAAAAAATGTTTCAGAACAACAATTTGGTTACATGTGAATGACAAAAGAGAAATATTGTTTGAAAAGAATGCAGGATGTGTCATATGTGTTATTGTCCCCTCGTACCACTAAGATTGCCAGACACTTGTTTCTATAAATAGATGGGGCCATCGATAAGACTTTGTTGAACACTATTCTGGAAGTGCAATCTCCAAGCTCTGAATAGCAAATGGAGACATTGATCTCGCTGTAATACGAATGTCTCCCAAAAATACTAGGATTTAGGTCAGAAGAACTTCGTGGCCTCTCCAAACTCTGTATTGTTTCACCTTCAAGCGTATTCTCCATAAGCAGAGTTGCATAAGGTCTGACACTATCATATCTTAAGAAAAAAAATAACATATGCCCGTAGCGTAAGGTACCTCGTTCGCATACCTTTGAACTGTCAAACTGCCATTCCAAATTATATGTGGGTTAGCCAATGCAATTAACCCACCTTGACTGTATTGTGATTTTTCAAGAATGAACGAGAGATTATTTCCAATGCCTCTTTTTCTTCTAACCATCCATACAAGAACACTTCAAGTGTCAAACTCTAGACTGAATTGGGACTCAAACAACATCAGATTCCAATCCCGCTGCATCTATTCTCATTGTTCAGCAAATCGCTTTCTTCGGCCCGCACGGTGTGAATTACACATCATTGGTCGATATGAATAGAAACCGCCCTAATGAAGACTGCTTCAGAAATTTTGATTTCACCCCTGCATCCCTGTCCCCAAAAACAATTGTCTTTGCAGCTGAGTAGCAATGCCTATTTTTCCTCAGCGAACTGTTAACAAGGGGTACCAGTCATCAGTTGTTGTAATAACACGTAAATGATCTTCCTTGGTCAACATCTAACATTTCCTATTCCTTGGAATCAATTCCACAACTTTGGAATGACATTCATTGCCGTTTCTTCAGAATCCATTACACATCTTTGCGCTTACGTAGATTCAGGAATCCCAATAATGCCCCAAACCGTATTCCGAAAAATGACATTGCTGTTACATTTTTATAAATCACCTTTTCTCAAATTAAAACCGGGACAACTTCATGTTATAGCTAAAACAGTAAAAAAGTTTTTAGAAAAACATGATTTTTGCACGTTGCTCTCCTTCTCTCTCTCTTTGAGGGGGTGCTATAAATGTTGATTTGCGTATAAAGTTTTCTTCTGCTTTTTGCTACTCCTCAGATTATGAATATTTCATTTTACTTTAGTTTTCTGTAAAAATATTTATATATATATAATTTCCTTTAAGCCATGCACTCCTCTAATTGTTTAGCAGTATATTTAAAATTCACTTGATTATTCCTAGTATTGTTGAACTAGTGTTCCTCGCGACTCAAAACAAAATAAAGAAAGTTAATGAAAAAATCATTCATGATTCTTAAAGACATAAAAAAAATGTAAATTTTTACAGTAATAGCATTAATTTATTACCAAACAAGCAGTGAACAATTATTTATCAAGTACAATATCAAAATAACCGAAAAGGAAATATTTAAATCTCTATTTTTATTTAGTTTATATTTTTTATGCTTATTTTCTATTTTTCTTTGCAGGATAACTTGCTTCTTCAACTCAAAATCATAAATATAAAATATATTTGATAGAAGGATGGAAAAGGGCATGAAAAATACCGCGACACTCATATAAAAATAAATAAATAACGAAAGCTTTTGCAAACGACAAAAGCTTTCGATTGAGACATTCACTGGTTATAAATTATAGTGTAAGCAACAAAGCGAGTCTTTTTTTATTCTTGTTGAAAATATTCACTTATCTACGTCACATAAAAACTTAACCAAAGTTTTCAAGAAGTGTATGCTTGGATGATTTCGATATTTCGTTTGTACTCAATACAATTTTCAATTCTTTTTCCCCCAGATATCTAAATTTGATAGCGAATAACATAATCTCTTCAAGTGTTTCCATGAGTTACTCCTGAGCAACGCCACAATGGATAGTCTTCAATCATTTTGGCTTGGCAATTTTATCAAAGTATTATTCTGTGTTTGGGTAATTTTTAGAAAAAAAAATCCAAACTCTTGAATTTATTCGCTTAGACCAGTGGTCTTCAAACTTTGCGGTGGCCACGATAGCCTAGTGGTCAAGATAACGGACTCGTGGCTGTGGCGTGTCATGAGTTTGAGCCCAATACCCACCGTTTAGGGGAGTGATGCACGTTAAATCTGTCGAGAGCTCAAACGTCTTCCCGTTGGTGTGGTGTGGTAGTTAGGAGAGGGAGGGGCCAGTTCAAGTGTCGTCCTCATCACCTGACCCTATTTCAAAATTACGAGGTCCGTCGCCAGGAGCCCTCGTGTAGCTGAACAGTGAGACGTTAATATTCACTCTCACTCAAACTTTTTCGATTTCCAGAACCCTTAGATTTAGAAGGTGTTTTCGAGGGATCCCATTCCACGCACAATTATAATATGTCTTCAAATAATATTTAAAGTAGATCAATATGTTGTAGGTACTTAATGTAAAGACAATTAAAAATATTGTATGTTTGTTATTAAAAATTTTAATGTAATTTTAATATAACTTACTCACATTATTAGTAATATTAATTTGTGATCCAAGCGTCACCTCTCCATGCATTACATTTAGTAACTGGGACATGTGTGTAACTGAATTTTGTACTAAAACTGTCGAAGTCTAGGTCTACTGAAATTATCTGCTGTCGCATTTCGTATTCTGTGTTTAATTTGTTTTGGTTTTTTATTTTTTGAGCATGCTGAGAAATATTTTTCACTTAAATACATTGTTTTGAATAGCATTAAAATGTTTATCTGTGTGAGAAATCCTGTGTGTTCTGCATGAATTTGCAGCTTAAATTTAAAAGATGTTCTTGCTTAGATTTAGATTTTCACGTCGAATCTATTGATATGTCGACAAGTTGTTCCCTCACCTTCACTATGAGTGTTTTTCCACAAATGAAAAAGGTGAATTTTCATTCGAACCTGTTTAGTTTTGCAAAACGTTGAGCTAATCAGTATCAATTTATAGTTAAACCAGCTTCATAGGGATCGCGAATCCATTTTGCATATACATTTATAATTTTCTTTTTGATTCTTTATTGTGACTCGTGGAACCTCTGAGTAGGCTTCGTGGAACATAGTTTGAAAACCACTCGCTTAAACGTACATAGATATAGGGCTTCTTTTCTACCTTTTAGTGTGAGTATTTTTTATTATTTTTAAACCTCAGGAAAAGTAGGAAAAATATATCATATTAAAGCTTTCGCCAGAAATGCTTCTTTTTTTTTAATATGATCAGAAAAATAACTCGTAAAAATTGTGATTATGAAATAATCAATATTAATTTTTTTTAAATGCCCTAGATATGAAATGGTACATAAATATGAATTAGCACATTAACTACAAAGATATTACACCAGGAAGGAAAATTAATAGCAATTTTATTAACCGTTCAAATACAGGCATGCGAAAAAGATATGGTTCAATTTTTATAAGTGCTTTTGAGTAAACAGCAAAACTCAAGCAGCAGCAACAGCTCTAAACTGGTTGCACATTGAAGTGTCCTAATTTTTGCTGGTTCTGTTGGGTTTTAACTCTGTTTTAAAAACGATCATTCATAGTGGCTGACCAGTGATGACGTACCATTCTCTCAACAACAAATGACCAGATATTCACAATGGGTGACAGATCTGGAAGACGTGTTGGGCAGGGCAATAATTGAACTCCCTCTTTATCGAAAACCAGAGCCCGATGTCTAGCATGTGTTACGAAAAATACCAGTTATGTGACAAAAGATGACCCGGATGAACAACCAATTGCACTTCATATCATCCTTCCAGGTTCTGAGCCAGCATAACGATGAAAAATTCAAGTTGAGAACTTTCATTCTCCTATGCGCTTCCACACAAATATACATAATATGATGAAGTATATAGAATCGGTATTAGTCTGAAAAGACAGCGTGATGCTTCTCCTGTGTCTATGGTCGTTATTCAGCGTGCCACTATAGGTGCACCTTTCTCTGTTGCAACTTCAAAGGAAGCCACGAAAGTAGTCACCGTGATTAAATTTCGCAGGGTTACAAATGTAGTCATAATCCTCATGGGAACTCTTGTAGTACTGCTAACGATCCAAATTCCTGACTTAAGGTACATGATGTGGCTGTAAAATAACAAATGTCTGTCCTCTCGAACATTAGTGTCTGATGGTCAAGGCCGGATCTACGTATGGGCTTAATGGGCTGCAGCCCAGGGCCCCTGAATTCTAGGGGGCCCCATTCTCCGTTGAAGATAACAAACAGAAAAAGATGCTTACAATCAAAATAGCTATAAAATAATAAATCAGTAAAAAATATAAATCAAAAATAAAATACCTGAAATATCATATTTATTTTTATTTTCGAGAGCAAGAACACACAATTTACTTTTGATCTTCCGTCCTACCACCGAATACGCTGAAATTAGTAATTAATAGACAGAGGCTCTATCGTACAGCAGCGCTGACGATCATCGAACACTTAAACAAATGTAGTGGCACTATATTTGTAGCCATTTATTTTTTGTGCAATAATAATTCTATAGTTACAATAATATACTGATTTGGTGCTGTGTCCTGTGCATAATGCCTGAAATTAAAAGATATTTAGGTACCTTTTTATATTCAAGTTTCAAGTAAAAAGTAAGCACCAATACACATTTCTAAATTATATAAGTAGGAAGATATTGAAGTTAGGATTAAGTATTTTCCGTATTTTAAATTCTTCAAAGATTGAAAACATCAGGATTTCCCTAAATATGTATGTTATCTTAAAATTTGGGATGAGTAACTTAATTACTTCTACATATATAGGATGGAAAAAAATAACAATCATTTTATGTAGATTATGAAGATTTCCCGCGAATACTATGAGTAAAAGTAAAGTAGTCTTGATTTTCGTAATAATTCGGGTTTTTAAGTATTGGTAACAACAGCAAATGATGAATGACAACGGAAAAACAATATTTATTTAAAGAGGAGCAAATTATTCTAAAGTCTATTTTTATAAAAAGCCATTTAAACTGATGGGCCAATAAATAATAATAATCAGCGTTTTAGGTTTTAGCGAGTATAGACAATGATTTTTTATGTTTTAAATAAACTAGGTACTTTTTTAAAATCATTACAGGGTATTTTTTTTAATTATACTGTTTTGTAAAAAGTTGTTAGAATATTTTTATTTTATTAAGCCCAGTCAGTTGTGTTATCGTAACTTTATGACCTAAACTGTTAAATTTATTTTCAGGAAAATCAAGTCCTTGGTTAATTAACAATATAAATATGTCTGGCAGAAAATATAAGAGTAGAGTGGTAAAACGAAAATTACTGTTAAATTGAGAGGAAAAAATTAAATGTGTCAAAGTTTAAACTTTTTTTACAATGGAACTAAGTAACAAGAATATAACAAACGCAGATACATTAACAAGCGAAAGGGAAAGGAACTTAGCCAAAGAAAACTCAGAAACACAACAAGCAAATTTTAATGAAGAAAATATGCAGAATCTCGATGAGACCAGCAGTGTTCTGAAAAAGATATTGTTCAGTTAGAGGACATACACTCAAGAGCCAAAACATTATGACCACCTCTACATTTTGCAATGAACTCACCTGGATAATGTGGAAGGCACGTGATCAGGTGGAAGTGGTATTTAACTGCTGCTGGAGAGTCCGAAGAATCATTCTATCACTTACTTCTGTGTGTGATGGGAAAGGCTGCGTATCTAAGCGACTTTGATAGAGAGCAGATTGTAATGGCTCGAAGGCTCGGAACAAGTATTTCCGAAACTGCACGACTCGTGGGTTTTCCGCGATCTACAGTTGTTAGTACTTATGAAAAGTGGATGAATGACGGTGAAATCAGCAGTAGATGACAGGGTGTTGGACGTCCACACGCTATCAAAGAAAAAGGTCGCCGGAGACTGTCTCGCATGGTGAAGCAAAACCGGAGTCAGACAGTGGCTCAGTTGACAGCCCAATACAATGCAGTGCCAAGTAGAATAGTATCGGAGCACACTGTTCAGCAGACACTGTTAGATATGGGGCTACGCAGCAAACGCCCCACTCGTGTGCCTTTGCTCACAAAGCGTCATCGCCAACTGCGCCTGCGCTGGGCCCGGGAACATCGCGACTGGTCCATGGATCAGTGGGAGAGAGTTGCCTGGTCAGATGAATCATGGTTTGGTCATTGATCACGCCGATGGCCATGTCAGGATACGCCGTCTTCCAGGCGGACAATTGCTCCCTCAATGTACAGTAGGTCATACACAGGCCGGTGGTGGCGGTAATATGCTTTGGGGGACATTCTCTTGGACGTCTCTGGGACCCGTGTTTGTGGTATAGCAGACCATGAATGATACAGGGTATCTATGGCCTCTGTTTTTCCAGCTGGAAATGGAATGTTCCAACAGGACAACTCTCTGTGTCACAAGGCTAAAATTGTGTTGGAGTGGTTCCAGGAACATGATGCTGAATTCCAGTTAATGTCCTGGCCGCCTAACTCATCAGTTCTCAATCCGATATAACACATTTGGGATGTCATGGGACGGCAGCTCAGAGTTCAAAGACCACCAATTCGCTATATCTCGGATTTGCGTCTGGTACAATCTGTCTCCGGCCATCTGCCAAGGACTTGTGGCATCCATGCCCAGATGGGTTGAAGCTGTGTTACGCGCCAAAGGTGGGCCAACTCGTTATTGACAGGTGGTCATAATGTTTTGGCTCTTGAGTGTAAGTAGTCCCCCGACCGAAAAGTGTTTAAAAAATGTTGGGTTTAAGCTTGAGAAATACGTTGACGAGGGTTCATGGCCTGAATTGCTAAGTAATAATTTTATTGATTATATCTTTTCACATGAAATGAGTTATTTTCAAAATAAAGATCCAAACAATATATATTCTGTCTCGGTAAGAGAATACAACGAACAAAAGAGATAGCTTTCGAATAATCATTTCATTAAAAAAACTTTAAAATGTGCTGGAAAGATCTTGGATACGTTATTCAACTAGTATGGTTAGTGTTTTTTGTTTGAACTGCAAACTTTTTTTCCTAAAACAAATTCTCAATACACAACCGGCTTTTCTAATTGGGAACACGAAACAAGTTGATTAGAAAATCATGGGAGAATTCTATTTTTTTTTTATTGAGAACTTTTATAACCCCTTGCACCACAAAGTATCACACGGGGATTTACAAAGAAGTAAGCGTGAAGCATAAACCACAAGGGAAAGAAGGATTACAACACAAACATCCATGCCTTTTCCGGGAGTCGAACCCAGGTCCTATACGGCACCGCAGTCAGCGTCATTAACCCCTGTACCGGTTGGGCGGCTATGGGAATTCTATCGAATATAAAAATTCAATGTTAGTTTGGTTGACACGAAAAAAAAGTCTGTTTTAGACAAGCAGTTATAGGAGCAACTAATAATATTACCACAATGTCCTCAAACGTGTTATTGCAGTGGTAAAGTATTTGGCTATAAGAGGTTTAGCATTTAGAGGTACCGAGGAAGTTTTTGGTACTCTTCATAACGGTAATTTTATGGGTACCCTGGAACTGCTAGTAGAGTTCGACCCATTCATTCGTGAACATATTGAACTGCGAGAATTAAGACCAAAATCGTTAATATCGTACTAATCAAAAACGATATATGAGCAAATAATTGAGATCATGGGCAAGCAAATCATTGAAACAGTTACAACTCATATGACTCATACTTTGATGACATAAAGTACTATTCAATTGTGATGGATCCAACACCAGATTTGTCTCAAAATGACCAACTTGCTCTTATTATACTATGATATTGTTTTAAGGGAAAAGTGTATGAAAGATGTGTTTCATTAATTAAGATTAGTAGTCAAATTATAATTATTTAATTCTGTACAAGAATTGTTTTAGAAACAAATGGACTGCTATTGGTTAATTTTAGAGGACAGTCATTTGACAACGCTACCAATATGTCCGGTCGATATAATGGTGTTCAAGCTCTTCTAAAAAAATAATTATTATGCGCCTGTACTGTGCACATTCTCTTAATCTGGATGGTGCAAAATCAGTTGATTGCAACTGAAATCGCGAACTTCTTTGGTTTAGTAGAAACAAATATATGTTTTCTTTTCTGCTTCGATCCATGGGTGGAAACTTCTAAATCGTGAAATTAAACTGTGAAATTAACCCTAAAAAGTAAGTCCGACCAGATGGTCTTGTCACTACGATGCTGTTGAAGCCTTAAAAGATAATTATGCTAATATCATGAATATTTCTTAAGATATTTAGCGCCAATGAAAATAAGAAAATTGATTTTTGAAAAAAGGCAATAAATTTATTTAATGAATTAACAAAACTCGAAACTGCCCTTTTAATTATATTTTGGGAAGAAATTTTAGAAAGATTTAATTCAGTTAACAAAAAATTATAAACTCCAGATTTAACATCTGTGAAGGGAATAAGTTAATTGTGCGATTAAAAACGTTTACAAGCAATGTACGACATGTAAAATCAGATCAAGAATTAAAGGAGTATCAAGACGCAGCCAAAATCCTAGTGTTGAAACAGAATAATATCGTGATGTGAACAAGAGACGGGTTATTTCAAAATTTGCGGATAAATTATTTACCACTTCTTTTTAAAAAGACTGATCTATATCCAAAAGATGTGATAAGTACACAAAAGTGTAGAAAGTTTTTTTTTTTGTAAATAATGTTATTGTTTATAACGTCTTTAAATTGTTTGAAGAAAAAGAAACCTTTAGTTTGTAATTTAAAATTTTTCCGCACAAAAATTTCTTTTAGGAAAATGGCAAAAATTTTAATTATTTAGGGGGCCGCCAGATGTCGTTAGCCCAGGGCCCCCAAAGGTCACGGTCCGGCCCTGCTGATGGTCATTGAGATACTGCATTCTGGATGATCTTTCTGGACCTATCAATTTCATATTGCATATCAGTCATGGGATCAAAATCAACACGTGCAGTAACATCACAGAATCATGAACTGATGATCACAAGCAAGCTACGGTCAAATTTCGATATGTTCTAATATAAGCTCCTTCTTATAAGGTGTAACACGTTATCTACACAAATAACGAACGTTCGAATGCGACCTCAGAATGAAAAAATTTCTATAAAATCTTCCTTTTACACATACTCTAAATGGCGATATATATATATTATTGTTTCCTAATTTAACGTGCTTTAGCATCAAATTAAAATAAAAGTTTTAACACAAATCTATTTGTTTTATGATAGATAGGAAAATTATCATACATATGATATCAAGTTTATCGTTAGAAGCACTGATTTAAATCCTATACCATAAGCTAAGGATCAGCGTGTGATTAATATTCAGGGAGAAGCTATAATAAAAATTCCGGGGCCGTGTTATAAAACCGTTTGACACTCCCGGGAAGTCAAAATCCGGGACAAATGCTCTTTTGATTGCGTAACTATATTACCTAGAAAAAGGACATTGAAATTACCTTATTATTTCTTTCTAGACATCACTAATGAAAGAAAAAGAATGATGCAACTAATTTAGCTATGAATGAGTCATATATTTGTGTACAAAAAATGCGTCTCATTACTTGGTTTTATAATATTATTTTGCATTTTATTTTCCATCTACTTACATTATACAATTGGAAAGTACTGAGTTTCATACAATCTTATTTTTAAAATAATAAATAATATTATTTTACATGCGTGTTTATTATAATGCAAGAACTCGTCCAATGTACTACTGTAATTATGGAAAGAAATACAAAAAATAATTCATAATGTGAAAAAGTTAAAACATGTGATATATTTAATATTTTTTGGTTTAGCTGTTATATAATAACTTATAGTTTAAAAAACTAAAAAACACGCTTTTATAGTGAATCGAACTAAAAAGTAAAAAAAATAATTCTTAATATAAGAATAAAATGATGAACGAGAAAATTAATGTCATTGGGGTAAAAGCGTGGGGGATGCTCTATATTAATTGTTATAATTTCTTACTAGTTCTATTCCGAAATGCTGAGTTAGTGTAAAAATCTAGTACAAAGCACCCCATAAATTTCGGAGGCTATTTTCTCCGAATTGACTTCCCATTCGGTGGAATTACATCGAGGGTTGAACACCCTAAAGGAGTACATCTATTGAACAAAGTCTCGTCCCCAAATGAATTTCCTTCGTCGGGCCCTCCTCTTGTGAGTGAAAGAACCTTTAATTTAAGGAATACTACTACTTTTACTTGGTGCACAATTTCAAACTAGCTGTGAATTCAAAAATTTTACTTTATCTTTTAACACTATTGGCATAATGTAGAAAGTTTGGCCAACCAGGGCCGATCCTAGCAAGTGTGCAGCGCGTGCACCGCACGAGGGCGGCAGCATAGAGTTCTATCAATCAAACAAAATTTTGTACAATTTCTAAAAATAAAACCTATAATACGTTGAATAAATAGGCTGAATTTTAAATAGTTATTGAAAAATCAAAAGAAGTCTCAATTTTTCGATAGCATAGCATAGTTTAAGAAAAAACAGAATGTTAGTGCACAGTATGTTGGTTCACGAATGTCAATTAGTGTCTACTTTTTACGTACATCCTTCATTTGATAGCAAAGTTTGTGACAGAGCTGGCTATACCGCAATAGAAATTTTTTTTCATCAGCGACACTGGCAATGCACTGTGGATTGATACTTAAGAAAGGCGTACCAAAACTGATTTTTGTGAAAGCTGCTTTACGAAAATATCTAGTATGGTTAATATTACCTAAGACATAGGAGTGTTTAAATTCAATATGCATTTGGGAAAATTAAAAGTTTTCAATTTAATAATAGCCTTACAATTTAGAAAAACAAAATAGAGGAAAGAACTGATTATTTTGCTTATGGTTTTACAACGCTCATTAACAGAACCCATTTTCCTTTTTAGTAAAAGTGTTATACTTCCATTAAGAAATAGTTTTTTGTAATTATATTTGGTATAAAAATATTTGAGAAAAAGTCTTGCAGCTATTTTGATTAAATAATTTTCATTACAAAGCCTGCTTGAAAAACACTTCAATATTAGCATGGTATTATTAATGTTATCGAAATTTACCGAAGTTCTAAATCTTATTTTATGTTGTAGGTACTTTAGTGCTAATTTAAAAAAAATTACGGGTTTTATGTGTTTTTTTTAAAATCCAAAACTGTAACAGGATGCCATATAATCAAATAAGCGAGTCATAAGATTCACAATGTAGCACTAAAAACAATAATAAAAGAAAACACATTAAAAGCTAATCATGATCCCCAGTACAATACGCTTAACGCGAAAATGCTAAAAGCGAAATATTGGATAACACGAAATAATACAACGGTCGCGATAAACTGCTATATATTTCCATGCATTTTTTTTTTTTTTCATTTTAACACGAAAAGATTTCTCTTCTGGGAATGAACAAAATACGGAAAACATCAGAGATTTCAGAAGGGTGGGAAGTGAAAGAAAAGGTGGTTTCGCATTAGTATTATGCGACAGTCCTACTGAATCATCGGAAGAATTCGATGCAGTACATGATGATAATGTGTGTACAGCCCCAATCATGAAAGTCAAGACATTTTGGAGTTTCTTCAAAGCTCAGAAAATATCATTGATTCAGATTTCGACGATGAACATGAAACGAATAATGCATTTCCTGTTCCCAAATCATCCGAAATGAGGAACATCATGAAAAAAGTATGAGCAGTTATTTAGACGCACATTCCATTGGTGAAATGAATAACAAAATGGACGACATGGAAAATTTCTGGACAATTTGATAATAAAAAAGATAATACAAAGAAAAATATCAGATTATTTTCCAAAAACTCGATAAATGTTTTGTTTTGCAAAAAATTTGAAAATTTTGTATTAAATTTCATTAAGTTCTTGTGTGAATGTTTTTTTCATTGATTTTTATTAAATACATATCTATGTAAATAAAACGTACTTTAATAAGCTTAACTTTGTTGAATATATGTTTTTTTTTGCAATATTCTTTAACACGAAATTCTTTTAACAAGAAGAAATATTTCAGTCCCCTCAGTTTCGTGTTAAGCGATTTTCACTGTGCATAGATCTACCCTCTTATATGTATACCCCTTCTTCTAGTTGAAGAGTAATTTCATGTAATCTTATGCACTTAGCTCAGAGCCTCTCAAACTTTCAACATTTGCAACCCAATATTTAATCATAAATAAAACATCTCCCCCCCCCCTCCTTCCCATCGTTTAATAATAATGTATTGAATTCAATAATATTGTTCTTTGACGTTAAAGCTACAATGCAACTTAAACCTCTTAAGTGCCACTGGCGTTTATAAACGTCTTACTCAGCCAAAGCGTTAACTGCCCCGAAAGTATATAGTCTTTCCGAAGTACAATCTTTTCTAAGCATACTATTCATAAAATTATTCCGAAAGCTTTGGAATGCAATAAAAGGACCTTGACAGTGTTTGCGAAAGATTTACTTATTTCAGAGGATTTGCTTTATATATTTACTAGCTGTTACCCGCCCGCTTCGCTGGGTATTTCATGATGTTTTATAAATTTTTACTGCTTATATATATGTATAAATTATTGATATCTAAGTCCTAGCATTAAGAATTCGATTGAATTGAAAAATATACTTATACCTGTAACTGTCACCTGTTGATAAAAAAAAGAGCAGAACTCATCTAATTTGTATTTTCTAAAAATCTCTAAAATTGAAGCATAGAATGATGTTTTCTCTTTCGTAACTCAAAAACCAAGTGGATTCCCGCAAAACCAATTTTCGGTGGATCTCTACTCCATAAATTGAACATGCAAGCCAAATTTCAAGTCTAAATCTAACAGAAAAAAGCAAAAGTTTTACTATAAATATCCCCGTAATCCCGTTGAGAGCCGTTTTCCAAAATTACCGCTCTTAGCGGATTTCAATTCAACAAAAGAAAAATGCAAACCAAATTTCATTATTATAGTCCTTGTAGCTCGAAAAAAAGAAATTTTTTTTGTCAATACTTCCCAGTAACCCCCTGCAACCCCCCAGAACTTGATTTGCTTAAAATTTATTCTTAGTGGATCCCTATTCAACAAAAAAAACATGCTTAAAAAATTTCAAGTATATGGGTCTAACAATTAAAAACAGGAATTTTTTTCTGTAACTCCTCTTGACCCCTCGCAAACATCTTTAGGGGTCAATTTTCATTTTACTCTTTGTTAGAGGAACTCTATTTCATGAAAGGAACATGCCTACCAATTTTCAAGCAGGATGATCAAGTAGTTTAGAAATGGAAATATTTATCGTTTACGCCGCTTAATCTCCCGAAATTAAACATGGTAGTTGATATTCGCGAAACCCATTTTGTAGCGGTTCTCTACTTTACGAAAGGAATCTGCTTATCAAATTTCAAGACTGTACGTCTAACAGTTTAAAAATGGGGATAATTGTCTATAACGCCACTTGAGCCCCCGCAACGCCACTTCTGGGTCTGTTTTCACAAAACCCATTTTGTAGGGGAATTGCACTCTAATGAAAGGAATCTGCTTATCAAAATTTGAAGACTGCGTCCAATTAATTAAAAATGCAAAAAAATTATCAATAACGCCCCTTGAACCCCCGCAACACCACCTAGGGTCGATTTTCACAAAACACATTTTGCAGTGTATTTCTATCCTATGAGAGGAATCTGCTAACCAAATTTCAAGACTGTGAGTCTAATAGTTTAAAAAAAGAAATAATTATTTATATCTGCCCTTAACCCCCCGCAACACCTTGGGGGTCAATTTTCTCCAAACCCGTTTTGTAGCGGATATTTACTCCATGAAAGAAACATTCCTACCAATTTTCAAGCAGGTAGGTCAAATAGTTTAAAAACGAAAATATTTATCTCTTACGCCACTTATTCCCTGCAAAGCCACTTAGAGGTCTGTTTTCACAAAACCTTCTTATAGCTGATCTCTACTCTATGAAAGAAATCTCTTTATCAAATATAAAGACTATGCGTCTAATAGTTTAAAAATGGAAATAATTATCTATAACGCCCCTTAAGTCCCCTCAACGCCACTTGGGGGCAATTTTCACGAAACCCATTTTTAGCGTATCTCTACCCTATGAGAGGAATCTGCTTACTAAGTTTCAAGACTGTACGTCTAATAACTTAAAAATAGGAATTTATAACGCCCCTTAAACCCCCCGCCCCCGCAACACCCCTTGGGGGTCAATTTTCCCAAAACCCATTTTGTAGCGGATATTTACTCCATGAAAGAAACTTACCTACCAATTTTCAAGCAGGTAGGTGAAGTAGTTTAAAAACGGATATATTTATCTATTACGCCCCTTAATCCCCCGCAACGCCACTTAGAAGTCTGTTTTCACAAAACCCGTTTTGTAACTGATCATTATTCTACGAAAGGAATCTATATATATCAAATTTAAAGAGAGTGCGTCAAATAGTTTAAAAATGGAAATAATTCTATCTATAACGCCCCCTAAGCCCCTGCAACGCCACTTGGGGGTCGATTTTCAGCAAACTCATTTGTAGCGGATCTCGACTCTCTGAAAGGAATCCGCTTACCCAATTTCAAGATTGTACATCAAGTAGTTTAAACATGGAAACAATTATTATTAAAGCACTTAACCCCCGTAACGCCCCTTGCGTTTCGAATTTCGGAAAATCCTTTCTTAGCTGATGACTACTCTATCAAAGGAACATGTCTACCAAATTTCAAGTCTGTAGGTTGAATAGTTCCAGAGATTTCGTGATTAGTCAGTCAGTCAGTCAGTCAGTCGCTTTTCTCCTTTATATATATAGATTCCTTTTCTTCCCCTCCCCCCCCCCAATACATCACATTCACGCGCCTACGTGGGAAACGGTGGCATTGGAGAGCGAATCGCGTAACTTTTAATCAACAGTTAAGGGATTAATTATAAACCTTACAAATGATCAAGATAAGTGTTAATTTTTGTATGTAATTTTATATGTGACAAGCCCATCGGGTCACGTGTAATTATTAAATTTGTTCTAAATTTAATATTGTTAAATTAATTATAAAATACATTGTGTAGTATTGATACATTTATAAGTGTATTATATCAGTGTAATTGTGTATTTTTTTAATATGTCAGAATGTATTTTGTTTGTTTACTTTCAGTAAATTAATATTTTTTTAAAACCTTTTATTTTCGACTTTTCAATATGCACGCGCCTCCCTCGTAGAATTATTATGCCCTCTAGAGGGGTGCGATCCACAGTTTGAGTGAGTGAGTGAGAGATAGAATACTAACGTCGCACTGTTCAGCTACACGAGGGCTTTTGGTAACGGACCTCGTAATATTTAACCATGGTCAAGTGACGAGGACGACACCTGAGCTGGTGTTGTTTGGAGCAAGCCCTTGGATATGCTTGGTGGAACCCCAGGATTCCGAGGAACACAGTTTGAAGATTGAAGTAGAGATCGTTTTGGCGTTGTGAGAAAGTACTTGGGGGGGGGGATGAGATAGGGAGGGCAATCACCAATGTTTTGAGAAACAGAGGAAACAAACCCGTTTTTGCCCCTTTTTTTTATAGGTCTTCAAACTGAGTTCCGCAGAACCCTGGGGTTTCACAAGGCATACCCAGGGGTTCTACGAGTCACAGTAAAAAAAATCGAAAATAAATTTATAAATATGTATGCAAAAAAAATGGATTCATGTTCTCTGAAGTTTGTATAGTTACAGGTATCTATATAAATCTCATCCTATTCATTAAAACCGAAAATTTTAGTTATATGTAATATCTTTATTTTACAATACCTTTTTAACGTTTGCTATAATACATAAAAGAATATTAAAACGTTTTATCTTTATATATATGCTTCCTACTAGATTGTGAGTATTCCATTCAGTTCAGTTCAGTTCTTGTGGGATATGGAGCAGCAAAGGCTATTATCCCCTTGATATGAAAGTGAATATCTATGAAAATCGTTATATGTGTCTTTCCTTTCTTAATATATATCAAAGAACTTCATCTTCTGCAAAAAAAACCTGAAAAGTTGTTTATTAACAATTGCATGTTCCAAAAGTTCTCTGAAGGTGGTGTTTTTGCATGGATCTATCTTCAGTTTCCACAAATTATTTCTCTGAGAAGAATATTTGTCACAAATTAAGAGAATGTGTTCCAAATCGTTATTTTCTTTCCAGGTGTTACATAAAGGGTTACTTGTTAAATCATATTTATGCAGGAGCCCTGGAGTTATAATCATTTTACTAATGATGCGAATACCTAGAATCTCTTCTCTTCTGTTATTGGTCTAGTTAGATATTATTTCTATAGATGGGTTGTTTCCTAAAATATTGTGATATTTGCTGGTATTATAATTCTCAATGGTTTTTCCTATTCTTTTCCAAAAATTATAGGTATTGATATCTTCAGGGGCGATCCAGTCAATGTAAACATTAGATTCCGTTACCGATCTTGCAAGTTTGTCTGCCTGTTCATTCCAGAAAATTTTTGAGTGTCCCGGAATCCAAAGAAAAATTAACTGGGTTCAAAGATTCGAATGAATGAAGATCTTGCTCACTAATCTATGAATGATTTTTGGAGATTGAATACTGCAATTTTGAAGGGAAGACAGAACAGATTGACTATCAGACAAAATTAGTAGGTTTTTGTCTGATTCTGCCAGGCGTCCAGTGCTTGACATATAGCCAGCGCTTCTGCCGTAAAGATGGAGTTTATATGATTAATCCGATAAGAAAAAGATGCATTATTCGAAATACCTGCTATTGATGTAAGATTTTCATTTTTTGAAGCATCTGTAGCTATTATAAAAAAATTTCGGAAGTAATGGTTTACTATATCCTCGAATAGACCGCAAATCACAGGGATTGGTAGATTTTTATCTTGAAAGACGAATTTGTTGGTGTAAATTTTGCAAGGAAAGTCCGTGAAATGTATTATTCTAGGGATTGTTATAATTTGATCCTTATTGGATGTTCAACCTGTGCAGTGAAGTAATAAAGTTGATTTCATCCTCTTCAAGTTTATTTAGATGCGATGATCCTGGTCTATTTAGATGCATAGGAGAAAAAGTTCCATTAGAAATTTGGGTAATAAAAAATTTATTTGCTATATAGTCTTCTAATTTTTTCCGAAAGAGTTTCCTGTTCTGCTATTTTTAAGAGCACGATATTTGGAGTCCACTGCGGGAGCCCAATGCAATCCTTAAGGCTTTGGTTTGGATTATATTAATAGCTTTTAACTGGTTGGGGGTCCGACCATTTGTTGATTACATGACAAGTACAATAGAAAGTGTTGCAAATGCTATTGTTGATTAGTTTGATTAAATATTTTGCTCTTGGTCCGTAGTGTTTAAAAGCCATACCTTTAAGCCCGTTAATTTTTTAAAGCTTTGTTAATCATATGTTTCTTTATTGTGAGATTCTGGCTTCTTTTCGAAAAGTATACTCCCAAGTATTTAATACTAGTTTGCCATGAAAGTGGAAACCCTGTTAAAAAAATATTTGGAAAAGGGGTTATTCTTTTATTTGAAAGTTCTGCTATTGTGCTTTTGTCAGGACTTAAAGTAAGTTTCCAATAGTTGCACCATTGTGATATTCTATCGAGAGTGTACTGTAATTTCTTGCAGATACTATCAAGAGACCAGTGAGAACAAAAAATGAAGATGTAATCAGCATAGATAGAGCATTCAACTCCCGTTTCTAGAGTTTTAAAGAAGTCGTACATGAATATAGTAAATAAAATAAGGGAAAGAACACTGCCTTGGGGTAAACCCTTCAAAACAAATTTTCCATCGGACTTGTAAAGATCTGTGAGAAAAGAAATTTCGTATCCATAGTGCAATTTTTCCTGTAATCCCCAGTTGGAGACATTTGAAGGCAAGACCACATACGGAGTATACGGAGTCATAGGCACTTTTAATATCTAAGCTGATTCCAACAAATTTCTTATGTGCTTTAGCATCTATGATTGCTTTATTAATGATATATGTAGCGGTTCTGCTGTCTTTAAATGGTATAAAACCAAAATGATAAGGATGAAGTTTTTGCTCTATTGTCAAAAAATAGGAGATACGGCCAGCTAAAACTCTTTCGAAAATTTTTTAAAAGACTGAATTGAAAGCTATTGGTCTGTAAGAAGAGACTATCGATTTATCTCTACAGGGCTTTGGGATAGGGAGGATTAAGGAATGTCTCCAAGAATCAGTAACTGTTGCACTGTCAAATAGGTGCTGAAAATATTTAAGAATAGTACTCCTTTCACTATTATTCAGATTTTTGAAAAACGATGCTGGGATTAGATCTGAACCTGGAGTTGTGTTTCTGGAAAAATGGATGGCTCTATTTAGTTCTGGGATATGGAACGGTTTATTGAGAAGATTATTTTCCATGCTGATAAAATCCAAAGGCAGTGGCTCGTGAGAAGCTGTATTGGATGCAAAAAAACTTGCAAATATATTAGCTTGAATTAGGAGCTGTGTGATAAATCTGTTATTGGCTTTAAGAATATTTAAACTTGAATCTGGATTTTTATGGGTAGAAAATTTTTTCAGAATATTGAAAAACATTTTAGGATTAGATACGTTCTTACAGGTAGAATCCCGATAAAGTTGAGGTGGCGCGCTTATCTGGTAGGATAGAACCAGATACCTTTGGATCCGAAGCCGAGTAACTTATCCACTACACCAAAATGATCACCTTGGTGCGGAGGTAGTAACTGGCTTATATAGATGGTACCGCTACATACACCCCACCAGTGAGTCGGTGGAGGGCGAACGAACGATGTATTTGTTTAAAGCGTGTTATTGCTGCTGCGTCATGAGTTGTGACGGCTTTGTTGATTGCGTCATATGTGAGACGACTTTGCTGCACCGAGTGGGTGCGGCGACTTTGCTGCGTCAAGTGAGTTTTGACGACTTTGCTTGCAGGTAGATGGCGCCACGTCCAGGTCACCAATGAAGTGGAGTGCTTACCCTGTAGGATAGAACCAGATACCTTTGGATCCGAAGCCGAGTAACTTATCCACTACACCAAAATGATCACCTTGGTGCGGAGGTAGTTACTGGCTTATATAGATGGTACCGCTACAAAGTCTTTTGGCAGTTTTAATGTTAAATCTAAGTTTGCTTGAGTATTTTTTGTATTTATCCCATAATTGTGTGGAGAGATTTCGTGAATAGCTCTTTCACGGTAATACTTTTTGAGTTTGTAAAGATTATTATAATCGCCATTCCACCAAGGTGGGAAAGATCTGTTGGAAACTTTGATTTCTTTAGTGTATTTCTTTATGGTTGTAGAGATTTTATCAGTAAGGCTTGTGTTTTCTCTCTTCTGCATTACTTATTATAGAAGACGTTTCTTTCGTGACCATCTGCCAATCTGATTTTTTTTTTTAAATTCGTTTACGAGGATTTAGATGCAAGAATTCTGTGATTACCGGGCAATGATCGCTTTCAAAGGAGCTATCAAGAACGTAACAATTAGTATTGCCTAAAAGAGAAGAAGAACAGAGAGTGAGATCTATTAGCGAAGCTTTATTTGCTGAAGTTCTGTATGTGGGAGAGGTGGTATTAAAAATAACAAAATTAGAATCAGTCAACCAATCAACGAAATCCTTGCTGTATTTTGAGATACGCTCGGATCCCCACATTGGATGATGAAGATTGAAATTTCCAAATAAAAAAACCGGGTCTGTCAGAGATTCGAAAAAGGTTTTAATTAATAAAATCTTGAAACCTTTAGGAGCGTAAACATTAATTAGATAGTATGAGAAAGAATCGATATTAATTTTTATAATCAAGATTTCTACATCTTTGGCTTGGTCCAATTTATATGGGATTTGTTGAACTGAAAAATACGTTGGAACTGCAATAATTAAACCACCTAGTGATTTATCTTGTCTATCTATTCTGAAAATTCTCTTTCCAGGGAAATTAAGTATATCGTCACTTTGTAAAAATGTTTCCTGGAAGATCCACACGGCAGCAAAGGAAAAGGGAGGGATTTTCAACCAAATAGATTTATTTTTAATGCCTCTACAATTCCATTGCAGAAAAACAACCATTAAAAAAGGGGGGGGGAATCATATAACTTTGTCCTCCCCTTGAGGATATAGAAAGGAGAGTATAGTTTTTTTTAAGAGTTAAAGGCTATTTACAATAAATACATTTTTCTTGTTTTTATCCCATTTCTATGTTCATGGGAAGATCTATTTTATTAGATTCCCCAAATATTGACTCCATCTAGCTTTTTAAAGCGGAGGTTGTTTTCTTTTTCCTAATCGGAGATTTGCTGGTTCTTTCACTTGATAATATACTACTAAATTGTGTAAACATCACCTCCATTGTTTTTTGAAAGTGTTGAATGATGAAAAGAGTTTGCTTCTCTAAAATTTCTTGGAAGGTTTTAAGCATGCCTTCCAGTCTCTTTTCTAATGATTCCTGGATATTTGGTCCAGGTGGTGAACCCTTCACTATGCTAGAGTAGCTGTCAGTGTTATCTTGAAATCTTCTTGCTTCCCCCAAGGTTATGTGATTATTGGCCTTAAATTCTATAAAATTTTCTTTTCTTTAATGTATGCAGAACAGCTTTGTGAATTAGCTGGGTGGGGTGCTTTACAGTTTATACAATTAACAGGATTCGGGCAATCTCCTACATAGGATACTCCGCAATTTATGCATATTGCTGGGTTTTTTTGCAAAATTTTGATGGGTGCAGAAAACTAAAGCAATTATTACACTGTCTAGGTTTATCAATGAAGATTTTAATACGGTGATTAATAAACCACAGTTTTATGCTTTCTGGTAAGTTAGTTCCTAATACAGATATTAAGACTGGAGAAAACTCCCGAGTAATTCCTTTCTTGAGGAAACGTCTAATTTCTATTATATCAATATCGTTGGTTTCTTGTAGCTCTCTCGCCAAGTCCGCCAGAAGTATGTTTGTTGGGATGTCATACAATAGAAATTTGGAAGTGAATCCTTCCCATAATATTTTTGCCTTGACAGCTATGTTTAGAGAATGGTGTCTATACCTAAAATTTGTGCAGCACACACAGGGTCCTTGGTGGTGAATTTTATTTTCCCACTTCGGGTAAACGATAAATTACATATTTTTTCCTGTTTTGAAATTTTTCCCTTTATTTCAGCGTATAGAAAGTTAGGATTAGATTTTGGTAATTGAGCTGTATTAATTTCATTTTCCAGTAAAATATTTATTTCAGTTATTTTCCGTTGTCCCGCTCTGAGTATTAATTCTTTATCACTTTTTGTGGTTCGAAAATAAGATGTTTCTAAATCCATTATGTGTTCTTTTATAATTATATCTGGTTCATCTATATCCGTAATTTGAAAATTTGAGTGACTCAGTTTGAGACACTACAATTAAATGCAAAAGGAAGTAAAATATAATTGGGTTACTTACCCAAGTCCACTGAGATTTAAAGAAATATGTATAAATGCGCTTACCGTTGTAGAACAATAAGAAGAAAATGCAATCAATATCACAGTTAAAAACACACACACACAAGAGTTCGTAGTAAGAGTTGACACTGGTCACCGCCTCCTTTCCACCTTCGAGTATTCCATTGTTTACTATCTTAGGTTCAACGAGATAATTTTAAATTCGTTTGTTAGCACAACGTCTTGCAAACTAAATATTTTTCTAATGGAAAATATACATTTTTACATTTGGGGGGGGGGGGTACCACCTATAATAAAGAAGAAGCAACATATCAACATATTATATGTTAAAATCTAAGCAAGAACAGTTCCTGAATGTTTTGTTGCGAATTCTCGAACAAAATACACAGTTTTTCTCACATAGCTGTAAACACTTTAATGCCATTCAGATCCCAATTACTAACAGGGCCTTAGCTACCCCCGTATCAATGATAATGTGCCCCAAAATGTGCAAGCAAAACATTAATGGATCAAGAAAAGAGCCTATATAAAGAATTTTGATACAAGGCCTACTCATGACTAGCTATACCAATGGTTACTAAATATAATGCATGGGTAGGTGACACTTGGATCACAAATTAATAGTACTAACTAGGCTGCATGGCCCAGCATTGTACGGGCATTCTCGTTTAATTTTCTCTTCCCTTCACAAAATCAGCACTTTTTCGAAATTACTTTGACTTTGTTTCTTTCCCTTCAGCTTAACCCGGCGTTGCACGGGCTTTTACCGAGTTTATAACTTAGTTCCCATGAGAATTTCCTGTTTCCTTCAGGATGATAGCACTTCATGTGTGTGTGTGGGTGCGTGCAATGTGAGTGATTTCTGTAACTATGTCATTAAAATTCCCTTTTTCGAAATTTGTTTGCTTCTTTTCTTTGTGGGACAGGTTTCTTTCCCCTCCATTTAACCCGGCGTTGCATGGACATATTCGAATGCATAACATATTGCCATGGAAATTCCCCTTCCCTTATCGGGGTCAAAACTTCCTGGCGCGTGTGTGATTTCTATATTAATGTCATTACAATTCTCGCTTTTTGGAAAATTCCTCCACATCTTATCGATGTCAGACAGGTTTCTTTTCTCTCTATATAGCCCGGCGTTACAGTGACTTTTTTGAGTGTAGAACTATTTTCCCTCTCCCCCTCCCAAATATAAGATTTATCTTCAAATTTCGATTAATGACTTATAAAAAACAATATTGCTTTAGTTGAAAAATAATAAATTTAAAGCGATAAAAAGAAAACGATTCTGATGCTGAGAGTAAAACAAAAGCACTTTCATCATTTTTAAATAATAGATAGTTTCTAAGAAACTAAAATGATAAAATATAGATTTCAGATTTTCATTAATCAATCAATCGTTAATTACAGTTAGCTTAAAAATGTCTCGAAAACGTATTTCTATCCAAAATAATAGACGATATACTTTTTATTAACAACTAATTAATTTAGTAATAAAATAATGGAAATACTCCTTTGGTTTTAAAAAATATATTAGTTTAAATCCATTGTCTTTAAATAATAATAAAAAAAAATTCTACAGATAGCTCTTAAAACGATTTTTTTCCTGAATGTTTGATTAAACATATGTAAGTGTTAAAAAAAACACTACGGGTGAAAACCTAGTTATATGTTTACATTCACTGATAAAAAAAACATTCAAAAAGAAAATAATACTATCTGATAAAAACATTTTAGTATTTTATTTTAATTTATAGTTTTTCATTTACTCTGTATTTTGTAAATTATTTAAACACGTATCTGACGATAAATTATGCAAAACTAACATATTCATTATTTTACGGGTAGGTGACACTTGGATCACAAATTAATATTACTAATGAGTAAATTATATTAAAAAATTAGATTAGAACTTTTTAATTATAAATGCAATACTTTTTAATTCCCTTTACATAAAGTACCTATAACATGTTGATTTACTTTAAATATTATTTTGAGATATATTCTTCTAAGTATGTGTATGGGATTTCACGAAAACATTTTTTATAGTTCTAAGGGTTCTATGAAAACACCTTCAAGTTCTAGGGGTTCCGGGAGTAGAAAAAGTTTGAAGACCACAGAAGCAAATGATGCGTGCAGTTGAACAAACTGCAGATCTCATAAACAGCCTGTGAGATCTTGTCATTTTTAAAACACTGGTGCCTAAACATTCGCATACATCAGCGCATTTTCCCGACGATCACCTTAAGCAAACAATATGCATTTACGTCTAACAAAAACATCTATTAAAAGGTTTGTGGCCTCTTGTTGTTGTCTTCTGTTAAAAACAGTTGATAGTCAGGAATTTGTTGTCAAAACAAACATTTCTCTGACTAACTTCACACCATCGAACCGTGACTATTTTGCACAAGCAGCAAATAAATTTTTGTCTTAAAAATAATAAATGATGATAAATGATGATTTGTTTTTCGAAAAATGTTTCCCGTAAGCAATGCTCTTATGTGAAACATAACATTTTAATACAAAAAAAGGCCAGAAGTCTATACAGTCGGTCAAAAATTAATTGAGCACCGTGACCCGTTCAAAAAATTATTGGAAACATAAAACGACCTTTTTTTGTTTGTTTTTCGAAAAATTGCATTTCTTGCCTGAACCCTATTTCCTCCACCATACTTTTGTGGTTTTTTACACGTTTCTGTACCCATTTGTCCTATTTTTGTTGTTTTGTCTACACGTTTTGTTTCCCCCTTTTCTATTGACATGGTTCTTTTTCTATGACTCTTGTATCCCCTACCTTTTCACTCCCTCTACATCCAAGTATGCCGCGAACTATGCAGAAAACAAAGTATGAAGCGAAGTATGAAGAAACCGTTAATAGGAATAGGAATGTGAGGGGTAAGCTTTTTCAGTTTCCTCCGAAAAAATATTTTCATGGGCGCGAGAGAAATGTTTCATCTCACGGATGATTGAAACGGGAAGAGGGTTATCAATAAATGAAATTGAGGCATGTCAGAGGTGATCGACAAATGAAATGGAGGCATCTGGGCTGGTCAAATGAAATTCTTTGCATGTCAAATGAAATGAATGCATCTTGGTGAGGGAACAAACTAACTCTTTCTGGTGTAAAAGGGAACGTCAAACAAACCAACGATTTTGATTAAAGGAGCCACGACAATGATGAACAGGTAAGTCTAATGTGTGTGCATTCCAACGTTGGCACATTAATTGACCCGAAAAAAGGGGGACCGAGTCGCATGTCGAATAGATCCCCCAATGTTCGGGCTTGAAGATTTGGGCTAAAAACATTTACCATTAAGACTGCCAGAATTTGAGATTAAACATCACTCCAAATCCTGACAGTCTTAACAAAAAACATTTAGCATGCATGCGCCATGAAAAATTGGACTGGCTGCTGGTCTTTTATACTCTAGTGGGGTCACATGAAACGATTCCTATTGGCTGATACTATCCAACCTTGAAACTAATCTTTAAATGCATCTCATGGCATCTTTTTAGCTTAAATTTTAAAAGAGATGCACTCCAACGTTGGCACAATAATTAACCCAAAAAAAGGGGGACCGAGTCGACTCTGGTGTCGACTCGGTCCAATGTTCAATTTTTACAGTCTATTTTTTACAGTTCCACTATTCTACTAAATCAGCAATTTGTTTGTTACATTCGGCCTGCAGTTTGTTAAAGTGCTGCAGGTATCGGGCAAACCGGTAAGATTTCACCATGGTGCACTCGGATATATCATAGTACTCGTGCACCTCATCGTGCAGGTGGTCAGGTTGGCTTCGGTCATTCAAGTCCTGGAATTTCGGTAGCGTCTCCAAATTAATCGTAAATAGTCCCAGCTGTTAAAAGATTTTGCGCTGGTCTGACTCTTTAACGACAGTGAGGCCTCGGTTACCTTGAGCCAGGTGACAAAATTTGCCCCTGACGCAAAAGGACAGGTATTCTAGGGGCACGGATCCAGGTAGGTGGCTTTTCAGGTTGAGAATGCCATTAATGCATCGGTTGGCCCGGCAATCTTTGGAGATGGTGATCAGGTTGGAACGAGATTGACGGTGAGACAGATCACTTCCGGATCCTTTCCATCTTCCGGAATCGTAGCAATGGAGAATTCTATGGGGACAGACTTGCCCCCACGATAGAATACATTGCCATGGGCAAAAAACCTTGATGAGACATGTTGCTTTTGAGAGAATGTCTCTGGTCTCTCGCCTTTTATACTCTGGTGAGTCACGTGAATCGATTCCTATTGGCTGATACTATCTAACATCACGTAGCAAGGGTAACCAGGCACTTATTGGTTTACTGATCCATCCTTGGTAGTGTCTGCACAAGTTTTTAGAAATGTGCTCTCCAACATTGGCACATTATTTAGCCCGAAAAAAGGGGGACCAAGTCGACTCCTGTGTCGACTCGATCCAATGGGTATGAGGGTCTTCGGGCCAATGGGTATTTTTTTTTTTTTTTTTTTTTTTTTTTACTCTGTCAAAACTGAAACTTTGTCACTCCATTCCGCCTGCAGCTTGTTAAACTGCTACATGTATTTTGCAAATTGGAAAGACTTGAGCATGGTGCAGTGGGAAACGTCCCCTTCCTCGTGAAAGTCATCATGCATGGGGTTGGGAAAGGTGCCATCACAAATGTTGTTAAATTTGGGCAGCATCTCCATGGTAAATATTCCCAACTCTTTGAATATTTTTTGCTGCTCCGGTCCTTTAACCACCATGAGACCTCCTTGGGACAGCTGTCTAAACTTGCCCTTCACGCAAAAGAGTAGATTTTCCATGGGCACACTCTTGGGTAACGGGTGTACCAGTTGGAGACGGGCGTTTTCGTAAGTGTTGGATCGAATATCTTTGGGCGTGGAGGTCAGCCCGTCATGATTCACTGTAATGCAGAGGACTTTGGGATCAATATCATCCTTGGAAATCGTGACAATGGACAATTCGATGGGCACTGGCTTGCCATCGTGGTGAAAAGCGTTAGCATGAGCAAAATAGGCTGTTTGATTTGACATGTTGCTTACTCTGAGAGAGAATGATTCTAGCGGCTGGTTGCTTGCTTTATCTAGGCTCGAGGAGCGTGACGTCAGAGGGCATCCCATGGGCAAAGGCCTTTTGATGCGAGTGCTCCATATGTTTTTCCAAAGCCCGTTTCCAAGGTCGAGGATACACCATATGCCAAGACAGGTTCTCATCTCGATGCATTTCCCAATCGTCCAACTACGTTAATAAACTCTCGTACACGTCCGCCAGTCGCGTGCAATGCGTGAGATCCAACGTATACGCATCTAAATTCTGAGGTTGATATGCATCCCAAACTCGGCAAATTGGGGGACGGCCCACTCAAAAGAAGTCTACTCCTTTATTCCACGTCAGATCCAAATGACTCGTAAACACCATAACTGTTTTTCCAAACAACCGAGGAGCATGCACACCAAAATTGGGCCAAAAAGAATAATGTAAGTGTATTCTTGTTTGTAATACGTGACTCGATCCGGCCACCGACCCAGATTTCCAAAAACGATAGTAGTGCGATGTCGACATTGGTCCAATAAATTTTGTACCGAAGCCATTCTGGTGTGGACAAAAAATGAGACTTGTTTTCAGGTCATTATTTATTGACAATATATACAATCAGCTACAGGACAGATCCATGGGTTGAATAGCTTTAATTCCAATGATTCAGTCTGGGCATTCTCAAGTCCAGGGACTCCATAGCCAAATCCCTTTCAAAAGCATCCAGGAATAAGATGAGAGATCACTCTTTTCATCAAAAAGAGAGGGTACCATTTAGAGCACCTGGGGTTCTTGGACTGGGGATTCCAAGTATTCTCCATAGACGGATGACAGGAGCTGGTTTAGCGAAGCAGTATCCGTAAGGGTTGGCTCCAAGGTGTCGAGCTCTGGAATCTGCACACGTTCTGGAATCTGCATAAGTTCTGGAACAAGTAGCTCAGGTTCTGGAATCTGCACAGGTTCTGGGTGAGTGAGTGAGTGATTTTGGGGTTTATTGGCGCAAGAGCCGATTTCGGCTATACTGCGCCAAACATTTGTTTTAATATCTGTGGTCTAGACGGGAAGAGAAAGAAAGAATGAATTGAATGACAAGAAAGAGGGTCGAAAATAGAGAAGGATCACTAGGGTACCCCGGGGTCGTGAAGCCTGTGTTTACCAAAGACAGTAAACCCCTTGGTTAAAGGAAAAGATCACTAGGGTACCTCGGGATTGTGACACCCGTACTCACCTAAAGAAGGTGAGCCCCCTGAGGGGCACAGGTTCTGGGACAGGTGGCTCTGGAACAAGTAGCTCGGATTGAGGACGTCTCATGACGGGGGTGATGCACCCTCGTCTCTTGGAGAAGGGTAGAGACGTTTCCTCCAAAGGTCGCTGCTCGGTTGATACATGAGCTGGGGTAAGAGGAGGCAGCTTGTAGGGTGTTTAATCAAACTTTTTCATTTTCCGGAAATCCCCCAAGTGGAATCCCTTCTGAAGGAGCTGGGGGAGAAGGGATTCGGGGATAATGTCCAAACCAAAGACTGTTTTTTTTGAACCGTCAACACAAGGTAGTAGGTTCCAGCCGGGATCGGATACGCTCTGTGGGGCTCCAAGATGGCTCGTGGTAGAACATTTGGTCATACGGCTCAAAACTCCTCCTCACCACATTGGGTTGGGTTCGGCACTTAAGACTGGAGGTGGGCAATTTGTACATGAGCATGGGCACCTGCGTCGTTTGAATGAAATGAATCTCTCCGGATTTCAAAGTTCGCAAGCCAAAGGTAAAGTCTTTTTGACAAAAAATGTTTTCATAATTATGGACCATCCTCTTGTCGGTATTTTTGAGCGGTCGATCTGTATTTTTCAAAAGACCTTTCGAGGTTTTTCCCATATTACATCGTTGGGTCTAAATTCGTTGACATGCTTTGCCTCCATCACGGCACGCTTGAAATTTTCCACCAGCGTCTTTTTTTGATGCCAATGGTCTTTACAAAACAGGGCAAACACACGTTTCGCGTGGGGCTCTTGGTAGATGATGCCAGCTCTGACTTGGCCCTGCCGAGCTGCATATTCTAACGCATCGGGTTTCTTGGGCAGCGTCACGGGCACCACGGTAGGTGAAAGGTACTCGGGGAAGGCATCGATAGAGTCCATGCTGCTGGCGGGTCAAGAGGCAACTGATGAGAAGTGTTGAAACAAATCTCGGTTTTATACTTTTCAGACAGGATGTAGGTGGAGCAACCCATCATGAGTCCATCAAGAATGAAAAATGGGGTAGATGGGTTGGTAGAGAATGGCACACATGCCCCTTGCACGGCAATTTAACAACGATGACATTGCGTCTGGTTGCAAAAGGGACAGTCTCCCAACTCTCGTTGATTCGAATTCAAGAGCATGACCGGGGTCCGTTTGAAAGGACTCGAGGAGCTCCAACTTGCTTGAATTTCTTTAAATTCTTGCTTGGAACGTGAGTCGGTCACACAAATGGTACTGACATTGAGATAATGTAAACAATTTAAACATTTATCGTATGCCACGATCCAAGGCATACGATACGACACCATTGACACAACACGGCCATACCTTGAGTGTGGAAAAAGGCTTGGGCATGTTCCTGGGGAATCTATGGGCATAAGGTGGTCGTCGATAATGTTTTCGGTACGGTGGTCTGAAATCAGGTCTCCGATGTAACCTGGGATCTCGTGGCAAATGTTCTTACCGTCTGGGAGAATGCCGACGTCGAGAGTCTCGTTGAATGATGGAATCTACCTTCTTGACAGGTGGTTCCACTCGAGGGAAATCTCTCACCATGGGAATCATAGATTGTTCCATGGGTCCATCTTGAGAGGGCTCATGGGATGGAAAAGCCGCTGGAGTGGATGGCAAAGGTGAAACAGGTGTTGACAAATTGAACATGTCAACCAAATCATCATAATCTGGAGAATTCATTTTTGAAAGAATCGTGAGATGAGCTGCAAGTAGTTACTCATAAACTCTTTCTAAAAAAAAAAATTTTTTTTTACTTGCATCTAAAAGTTTTTTACATTTCAAACGTTACGTGCCTCTGAAAGACGTTTCAAATTTTACTTGCCTCAAAGTTTTTTTACATTTCAAACTTTACTTTTTTACTCCATCTTTACATCACTTTTTGTGGGGTTCTACTATTTCCCTCCTATTTGGGTTTTCCGCTTACCCTCTTGGAAATTTGATTGGGTCTGTCTGACGTTGATCCTATATAGGTATTGATATTGCGTCTCTAGGTCATCCTTGACATTGGCAAGGTACATTTGCTTTCATTCACTCCTTTTCTTACAAAATATTCCTTCCAACCATTTGAAGGGAGATGTTTACCTTGGAGGGACATTGATTCACCTATACCGTTGGAGAGACCTTGTGAAAGGGGAGGGACCCCCTCTATTGTGTACATTCTCCTCTCTCCACAAAACATTACATGAGGTTGTACGAGCCGTTATAAGAGAACGTTTCAATAGTTTCCCACCTTGACGTCGAGAGCAGCCCAAAAAAATGGGAGAATGATTACTGGTCCCGAGCTATGCTCCTTTCCAGCAATTATTCTCCCATTTTTCTGGGGCTCCACACGGTCTCTATGGGTTGGGTGCCCTGCAGAGGGGACAGGTGTTCCTCACGTCCAGGTGTTGCAAAAGACAACGCATGAGAAATACATGGCCACAATGCGTTTTTTCTGGCCAGTGCATCGGAGTCAGGCAGATGAGACACGCGTTGGGCACTTGAAAAATGGTATAGGGTCATGTCTCTTCATAGCACCCATCCAACACCGCTTCTGTCAAGAGAGTCCAGGGGGTCAGGTGGTTGGGGCCCTGTCTTTCCATGCCTTATGCGCCAAACGGTACAATTCTGATTTGGCTGCAGAGATCACAGAGCTTGAATAAAGGCCCCTTTTCCTTTTGCAGCCTCCTGTTCCAAGTAGTCACTGGACAAGTCTGCAGGTTCAAAACAAGCAAAAGGGGTGAAGTAAGGAACGTCTAGGGGCTCATGGTCAGGGGGCACGTGGATCAGCAGGTCCACAATGCGCTGTTTAGTTTCAGTGTGGAGTTCAATAATCTCGGAGGGTATCAAACCGTTGACAATGATTCGGAAATGCATCATAAAAGTAATGAAATCAGAAAGATGATTTCCTTGATATTTCGTAAGGTAGACTTGAAATGCTTTTTCGGTCTCCATGTCTCATATGATGCGATGGGTGTCTGAGCCCCGCTTTTTAGAGGAGAGAGAATCAGGAAGTGGCTTTTGATTGGTTAACGACTCTACAAACTTCCTTTCCTTCCTCCATAAGAGTTCCTGCTATAAGAACCCACCTTGGTATGAAAGAAAACAAACACATGTTTGAACAATTATTTATTAACAACAATTTTATTTACAGGTTGAATGATGAATCCATCCGATGGTAAGGAGAGGATGATTGTGGGGCACCAGCAAAATAAGGTTTCTTGGAACCTCCCGGGACTTGATGGTTGGACAGAGTCTTTTATTGGATTGTTCCATGGGTCTCTTTCCAAGGGGTTTGAAATGAAGGGTGGGGGGGATCTGTCTGAATACTCTTGTCACAACGAGTGATCAGGGGTGGAGTAGGAATGCGTGAAGTCACCTCCACTTCATTCACTAAAAGATCCATCAAAGGTGATCTCTCAGCAGGTCTTTCAGAAGGTAGAGAAACACTTTCAGCAGGAGGAATTGCCCTCGCCATCTCCAAAGATGTCTTGGATCTGTGTTGCGTCCGACGCATGTCTTGCCCCTTTTGGATAAAGTCTTGGACCCATTTCCTCACCAAGAAGGAATGGGGGACGGGAGAGTCTTGAAGGTGCAAGACGGGAGACAGTTTGTAGCTCTCTACAAACAGGTTGTCTGGGTTCTCCACCAGAGCCAAACCCGCATTGAGACTGGTGGCAAAACTCGTGGCTAATGATAGCAATTTGGCATTCAAAATGCTAAAGACGACATCGGGAGTCACGAGCTTTGACTTTTGCTTCATGACTGGATAGGGCTTGTGAACTGGCAACACATCCTTGCGTAGAATGACCAAATTGTCGAAACGTTTGGTAAATTGGTGCACGTTGGATCGACCGAGGAGAGCTCCAACATCCACAAGTCTAAAGTAGATATTACCATCTTTTCCAACCATAGCAGCCATAGGATAATGTTGATGCGGCAAAAGAATTTTGAACCACATGATGACTCTCAGAGTAATGAAAGATGTCGAGCTTTTAAACTCTCTCTCTCAAAAAAGATTTTTTTTAACATTGTCGATAAGGTTTTATTTTACAGCTAGAGTGGAAAACTTTTCCATGCTTCATTTCACATTCTGAGGTTATGAAGAATTTCCACGATGTTGTGGAAAACCTCTTTTCACATGGTCGTATATCATCTGTAACCTTTTCTATTTTCGTCCGTCATATGCATGGCTCGTGGTAAATGTTCTTTTCCATTCTGTAAAAGTTGTTCCAATCTTGCTTCTGTGGGTTCACCGTGCAACATTTGTTCTTGAAACACCATCGATTCCAATAAAACGTGAATCGCACAATCATGGGGTGGCTCTTCTCCCCGACCACACACTAAGCAATCCCTTTGACAAAAGCATGAAAATACGGGCATGGCTTTCAAGCTGGTAGGTTCACAAAAGGCGCGATCAACTGCAAATGAAAAGCTTTCATGATAAACTGCCAATGAAAAACTTTCTAGCGGCACAATAAACTGGAGAAGTAAATGAGATGATGGTTGCACAAAGGTAGTGAGCTTATAAACTATACCAAAAAAAACTAACTTTAAAACTGTTAAGGTAAACAAGGAGTGAAGGTTATATCAATGCTATTAGACCTCTTAAACATGATCTAAAAATTATTGCCACATATTAAAGGCCTTAATTGAAGATACCATCAGAATCAGGAAAAAAATTTAAACACACATTTAAATTTGTGTTCAATTTTAATTTGGTATGATTTATTTTCAAGAATTGATGTATTGAGTAAATTGCTTCAAAATCCTAAGCATCATGGAATGCATTGAAGGCTTTGATAATCTTAAAAAATATTTAGTTTCCTAAAGATCTGATGATAACTTTAAGATATCTGTCGATTCAGTAACAACATTTGCTGGAGATTTAGGTATTGATCCCGAATTTCCCATCTCGAAACTCAGCTAAAAGGTCTAATTTGTTTATGAGGGCAGCTTTAAATTCCTTTCAGCAATTCGCGATATCTTCAGCTAATGGTCGATTTACCTTATTATATGAATAATATTCGATATTCTGCTTTCTGTATGAGTTTCACAACATTTCTGATGGTGATCTCATGAAAGCCTGAAATGAACTTTAATATTAAGTTACAGGTACAGGAGGAAGGAAGTATTGTGAAAGATACAGACGGCATTCAAACCTTTAATAAAATGACTTCATTTAAAAATATTTTTCTAGGTAAAAACAGCCAATTGAGGTATTGGAAATTAAAGTCAAGAATGATCTCCAAATTTTGCTCAAGCAATAAGAATTTTTTAACCTTACCTATTTCTCTAGCCTCAGGGGAAAGAAGTTTCAGTAAATGAAAAATTATTAAAAATTACTCGAGAAATAATGACTCAAGAAAGGCTCTCAGATTTAGTCATCATCTCTATTGAATCCAAAACCTCAGAAAAAATGAATTTCACCGAAACTATTGACAAATTTGCTTCTCAGAAAGCCAGAAAAGTTATTTTATAGTTATTTATTAGGTAGTATTTTAGAAGAACTGATTTATATGTACTTTTCGATTCGTGAGATTTATACTTTAGTACTTTTTTGATGGATTATATTTTCTGAGTAATTACATTTATTTTGCATTTCTAATTATAAAATGCCTATTTTTATTTCAAAGGTAGTATTTTTGTTTATTTATTGTTTAATTAAAAGTATTTTGTCGCTATTATGACATATTAGCTAGCCAAAAAAAGGGGGGTTCTGCACTTAGAATTGTATTTACATTTTATTAATGTTTTACTTTAATACAGGTAGAAGAGTTTATAGCGACAGCGTTAAGTATTGGTCAAAATAAGAAAAATTCTCTAGAAGGGTGGCAGATTAGGTATTTGCACGTGGATGGCCGTGGATCAGCCCTGGGGCCAACTCATGTATTTTCCTCAATACTTCATAAAGGCTTAAGATTGCGAGGTCCGTTGCCAGTAGCCGATAGCCCATTCAAAGTGCAGCGTAAATAAGCAATCAGATTGAATCACAAACGAGGAATACTTTTTTTAATTCTCCTTCTCCTGTCCCCTTTCGTTACCAAAATTCTCAAACTTAAGCATATTGAGCATGTCCGAAATGCTTTTCAGTATGCTGTTCATTAGAGATCTACAGAATTGTGGATTTTCCTGTAAGATTCATGGTATGAGTTGCCTCCAGAAATACCTTCACACATTTATAGAGTCTATACCACGTTTTGGTATTGCAAATTTGCGTGCTCAAGGAGGAGATAATATTTAAAAGAAGATTTTTCAGGCACTTCAGGATATTTCCAATTGGGTCGTAATTTTGAGTCTCAAATTTAACTGAAGATAACGAATTTTTTTAACACATTTATTAATCTTTAGATATTCAAAAATTGATTTATTATACAAAAGAGAGGAAACTCTTTAATGGAATAGCATTGTGAGACAAAGCATATATAAGAAAGACCTTTGTTAGATTATTATTTAATGGACTTTAGTGATTATTATTTAATAAAAAAATCCAAAGGTTTTTAGTCAATTTCTTTTTTTATTCATGCGATTTCCGACATGCAGTCTTTCGAAGGAACAGGACAGTTTTACACAAGCATTCGAACTGATACAGAACACATGGCTGTGGCAACCCTAAGCGTCACCCTTATTTGTTTACAATTTAACATTCTAATCATCGCCACGCTGCACAGTGGTCAGTTTAATTATTTTATGGCTTTGAAGTCTTCATAATTATATCTAATGATCAAAAATCGTAGTAATTAATGTAAATTGGTTATTCTCTTTTGTTTTTTACCAAGAAATAAGGTGAATAGTGTCTTAACTAATTTATGTCAAGTTTGAATTTGATCAAGGATAAATAATTGCTGGGGGGGAAATAGCTTTTAAACAAGGATCTAAGGATATTAACAGAAGCAGTAATTTGACACATGGTAGAATATATACAAGAAATAGAGAGGCATGTTAAAAAAATTTAATTTTAACATATTAAACAAATACAATCAAACATAACAATGTACATATACAATAAAGGTTAATACGTAGTGTTTAAAAGGACTCGGTACCCTTTGATGCATTTTTTTTTATTTATGCATTTAAAAATTACATTTTAGCATTTAATACAACGTTTCTATTTAAGAAAATGATACGAGATAAAATTTTGCACATATTAATCACAAAATTTTACAAATTTAATTTTTTTTTAAAATTTGAAATTTTTTTAAATTTTATTATTTTTGTGTTAGATATTTTTTGTAATATTTCTAAGGATGTTTTAAGCACCTTTAAGGGTCAATTTCACAAAATCTTAATTTTGGAGAAAAAAAATAATAAAATGATATATATGCTAAAATTTAACCAAAAGCCTAATATCTCCCACATTTAAAGTTTTTTGCTTCACATAATATCGAAATATATTTTTATGAAAAACAAATGATGGAAGAATTAAAATTATAGAATTATTACCCTGGCGAAACTTTAGGTGTCTACCATGCATCAGCTTTAAACCTTGCCTTCAGTGATATAATGCTATTTTGGGTATCAATTGGTTTTAAAACTTCCTGAGCTTTGGCTAATCTGCCTAAGGTGTGGTAAGCAAGCTCTCTCTCTCTCTCTCTCTCTCTTGCATTGGAACCTCTGCTGATATTTCATCAATGACGATACCAGGAGGATAACAGTTAATTTTAGACTCTATAAGCTTATTATAGTTGGGGGTAAATATCAACGTGGAACTCTTTGCTCTTTCCTTTTATTCTATTATATTGGCCTTTGACATTTTGGTGTCGACATAAAGAGCCAAGGCTTGGTCAGGAGTCATTTTTTTCGCCGATTCTGGCTGTCGGGCTAAGCATTTCTTCAGGCGAGTAGAATGTCTAGGTCAGCAAGTAGTCACTTGTTTCAAAATTAACGCAACGTCTTTTTCTCCAGCTGCTTGCATTGACATTCTTGTTGCAAATGCTACTTCTTGCTTGCTTGCTGAAGCAAGAAGCGGACGTACCCTTTCCCTCTTTGCCATGGCTTTAAATACCCCGAATGATTTTGAAGATCGACCTGGAGTTGATTTGGATGGTATAAATTTTACTCTCCCCGACAACCACGCATCATTTCAACTTGGAGAACTTTTCATTTCTAAGGCACCTCATCCATTTTCCCCCCACAAACGAGCAGAAATTTTTAACAATTTTTCTAAATTAAAATTGCAGAGGGTCCTCATATTTATCATAGTCCATTGTAGTCCTAACAAAACTCAAAACAGTATTAGTTTTACGCTTGGGATCCTGCTCTTTCTTCCACTCATTGAATAAGGCACGCCGAATAATACCATCGGCCAACGCTGAAAAAAATTCATAACTATGGGAGTTGCAGGAAGTAGCAGCTAAATTTGGTATTAAATTAAAGGTCTATATCTACTCTATGTGATTTAAATGTTACTGTGATCAATCCGTATCAATCCCAAAAGTTCTAGTCCATTAAACACAAAAAACCAACATGCGTTAGTAGGAGTTACATGCTGTGCTAAATGTTATGTTTTTATAATTTTTAACCGAACTTGAACCTAATTTGAAAGTTAAATCAATAAATTATTTATCCATGGCATGTATTTTCAAAAAAAATCCGCTAAAATCTGCAAAATCTTTTTCAGACGAAACGATTGAACTTCCGACTAGAAAATGAGGCTCGCAAGTGTTTCTTGTAGAAAGAACAAAGCCGATATATACCGATGGTTGTTGAAAATTTCCATTCGTGTGCTGACAAAAAATGTTTACCACATGGCTAGGGAACTCAAGAGGACCATAAATTGTTGGTTGTTTTTTTATTTCCGCGCAATTTCATTTTCGGGGTTTCTGTGAGCGCCAGATCTGGAAAACTCACCACTGTGCGCTGTAGCGCCAAAATGACAAAGTATACGTTTACATGGGCATTAACAACCTTCAAAAATCACTTTTCAGTGTTATCTAAAAGTTGAAAGAGTTCATTACTTATCAATTATTGAAAGAGTAACTAACCCTTGGCCTATAAATGAGATATTTCTGGTTGCAATAGCATTTCGGTAGAGAAGCAAACAAAATCCGAAATTTCTGTAACAATATGCAGTTTTACCTTTAGATTTGAAACAGGAATTTAAAAACTGGATTCAAATTTTTTTCAAAAAATCTATTTTCGTAAATAAGTACTGTGTGCACTGTTGGTCATTAAAACTACAACACCAAGAAGGTAAGAAAATAACAAAACTTTACTTATTCCACGTATACAGCGTAGTAGGAAGAAAAGAATTTGAAGGCAATTCGGGGGTATACAGAGTCTAAAATCAGTACATACACACAATTGCCCCTTCCCGCAGATAAATGGCTCTAGCTTTGTTAGGCATCAAGATGAACTGAGTTGAATGACAGATACGGGCAAGTCATTCCGTGCTGCTTCAACTCTATTCTACATTTCATGTCGTAGTGGGTGGAGAGTTGAGACGGCCCAGTCTCCTAGCAACCGATGGCCAGATGTTTCCAATGGGTGAGGGGTCTGTAAAAGATACAGGTCAAGACAACACTCAAACACTCTGTGTCGAGGCAGGTCAAGACACGACGGGCAATGTGCGATCATGAGTAATCTTGTTGAGAAATGACGCCTCCAAGACTTCGAACATAAGGCACAGCCACCGACCTAGAGATCTGAGAAAGGTAACGCCAGTTGTTCAGATTACCGACAACGCGAACAAGAGGGTATTCATATTGTGTAGCTAATGGATGCTCATGCCATCACACTAGGTAGCCTACTTGTATTCGTTATTACAGTATCGAATGCAAGCAGGCTACGTGCGTTCTCCTCACAGTAAACAAGCCCAGTTTCTGACCGAAGGCCCGACATGTGGCTGTATGATCCTGTAAGACCGACCTAACAACATGTCTGTTCTCTTGGGTCTTTGAGATCTTGCATGGCTTTCGTTATGACCCTCTTGATTTAATCGATTTTATATCAGCATGACAGTCGCTAAATTCCGATTAATGTGAGTAACAATATCGTGGGACAATAAACTACTCTCTGCCGCTATCGAATTCCGACTGATGGTGTTAACCAAGGGTGGGCAGACTTTTCCAGAGTGCGGGCTACTTCTAATTTTTTCAAGGAGTTGCGGTCCACCCAGTGTCAGTAGTGCACACAAGAGCGGGGGAGGGGTCCATGGGTTCGGATCCTCCCTCATAAACCTTTCATTTTTTTTCCGATTCATTATAGTCCCATGTATACAGTATGTAAAATGTAATTATTTGATATTAGTAATTTTTTTATTAATGTTAATTATTTATTCAGTAATTTATTTTGTGCTGTTTTTTGTTCCCGACAATCGACAAAATCAAAAAAAATATGTTTGGCTGCGTATTGGGGTATGATACGAGAATGGTAGACCTTCAACCCTCGACCCCCTTCTCTAAAAATTCTTGTGTACGTTACTACCCAATTTCGTATGTGTGGTGAGGTAAGTAAAAGGTTATTATTATAACTTAATAATAAGTGCGGAATATGCACTTATATATATATATACCTACAGAACTAAAATAAAAAACACTTTTAAAACCGAGTTTAAAGCAACACGCAAAATACATATACTTTATAATAGCTCCAAATATAATTATATCTAAAGATACATTTATTAGGAAATAATTCAAAATACATTAAAAAAATAAAACATTTTTATCTACAGTTAGTTTTTGTTGTTTAGTCAGTAGAACGCTTAGTCTGCGTACTGTCAGCCAATCTTGAATTTTCCGTATATAATTATTAACTGGTAAAATTTTTAGGCGGTTACCCCAAAATGTCTTGACGGTCCACCGGTCGATCGCTATCGACGTAATGCTCACCCCGGGTGTTAACTGCTTCTCCTTTTTCGAGGCATAATGCAATCTTCTTACAAACAAAAAAATGTGTTTCAGAATAAGAAACCTGTTGCGCAATTTTCCTCTTCTTAAAGATGCCGTTTCTCTCACCTGCATCGTTCGATTGGGCTGGAATGCTAATCGTTAGCATATGTTAAAATATTCTTTCTTTCTTGCGAATTTCTATATGCATCATACCTCCTTCTCGGACTTGTAATTCTAATGACCAACAGTATATTTTCAGTTGACATAAAACGTATTATTCGCCAATTTTTAATTGGAACGCATTGATCCATTACTTTATAAAAAAAAAAATTTTTTAATTCTGCACTCGCACTGAATTTTTATAGAAGTTTAGTTAAATTACTTATTACTTTTAAAAGTAATTTTAAGTTTCATTTTTAATTGATTATCTTTAAATTCTGTAAGTAATAAACCGAACAGAATTTTTAGCGCGTTTTTCACGTAGTGGAACAAAAGCGCTATTAGGACGCAAATTTCGTCTTCGTTCCATATTTTGTTGTACCTTTTTCTCAGCCAATAAGCAACCAATTGACCTCGGGTTTTCGACATTGGGTCGCATTTGTGCCCTAGATGAGCCGAATCATATTTAAATTTTCCCCTAGTTTTCCAGAATTTTCCTACAAATTTTCCTGAATTTTGCTAGTTTATAACAAATTTTTCTCAAATTTTACCTAGTAAATTTATTGTTTGCAAAAAGTTTTTTTAAAAAATCTACCTGCATTTTGGAGGAAATCTTCACAAAAAAAGTTCAGAAAACAAGTTTAAAAGGCTCTGATTTTACTAGTAAAAAGTTCATTAGTTGCATTATTGTAAAATACAACATGTGAAAAACGCCCTAAAATTACTTGGCCTATGATTGATATCTTGTTTGATGTATAAATATTTAAAAGAAATGATATTTAGAAAGATCCATTAATTTTATGTTCTAATTTCTTTTGTTTTTTTAATTAAAAAAACTAATGAATTAATGCAAAATTACTTAAATATATGAAATATTTAATGTGCATCAGGTCCTCTAAATGGAGGATCTTTACTGGCACAAAAAGTCAAACACACAACTCAGCAAAAAGAAATGCCAGCCATGAGTGTAACCAAAACCACTGAACAGTGTCCACATGATAAAGGAAGAAAAATCAATATTATGCATGTAATAAATATCGAGAAATAAATACTAGCATGGGTGGTAGTTTTGAATAAAATACATACCAATATACCCATTGCGCACATGAGAAGGCAGTAATATGGTTTTTGATGATTATATAAATCTTTCATTGTTTCGGCTGGACAAGACTGTTCTAGAGTAACGTTTGGTTTCATTAAGGACTTTATTGAGATGCGTGGATAGTCAATACTTTTCTTTATTCAATAAGAGATAAATTACTCCACTAAATATAGTTTAATGTCAAAAATATGCCAGTATATCAAAGATGAAAAAATTCTTTATTACAATGCATCATAAAAATAATCACAGTCAAATGTGAATACATATTAAAAAATGGAATAAATGTAATGGAAAAATGTATATAAAATTATATATTTGTGAGCCATCTGCAAAACACATTTACAATACAAATATTTTTACTTTATAAACAAGAGGAATATTCTGCATTTCCTTTTTTTAAATACAAATGATTGTTATATTTTTAACTTTTTTTACGCATTTGATAAAATTATTACCATAATAATGATCGATTGCAATTTATGCTACATGTAAAACAAAACCTGTTTCACACACATGTCGTAATTTACAATAGGAATTAAATCACACAGTAATTTTAGATAAGAAAAACCACAACCAAGTTAAGTAAATGCTCACAAAAAAATCAATTAAATTCTAAAGCTAATGCTACAATGTATTCATTCATTTTTCTCTTAAAACCGCAGTAAAATAAAATAAATGTAACATAATATATTGTTGCATTTAAATAGGGATTATTCAAATCTTTTAAAAAAATGTTTTAGAATTTTGAAGCAAATGTAGTAAAATAACAAAAGGATAATGTTGAGTAAAACTAAAAAATATTTTTACTAAATATAAATTTCTAAGCATATAATGCTAACAAAACCAATAATAACAAAAACACAATACAATATGGGGGGGTGACAATTCTCACCATATAACAATCACAAATTAAATATTACTAGAAAAATTTGCATCAAGCAAAAATTGTAAAAATTGCTATAAATTTAACAGTAATGTGTATTACAACACTAAAACAGTATATACATTGAATGTAAACAGGCTTGTTTACACATGAGCATAGATAATTTTCAGTTCAAAGAATGCTTTAAATGACACAAATAGACGGTATACATATATAAACATACATATAAACTAAGCTTATCTATCAAAATTACATATATATTTGTTTAATATCACTTACTACCAAGATACATAATTAATCAGAAGATTTCCTTTAAATAAATAACTGATCTATAATAAAACTTATAACTAAATAAGTTATTATACACAGATAATATATGTTTTACAAAATATAAACCACAAAGCTTTTGAATTATTGGTTGTAGACAGATTTTCAATTTGCAAAATGTTCTAATAAGAGTTAAAATACCACTAATAAAACTTTAAAACCATATAATGCTTTCATAATTTTTTTTCTTAAATATTATAACTACTCTTAAATTGTTTCAATAACTTGAGTTCATTTTAGAAATTATTTAAAAATAATCAAGAATATATTGTTTCATTTTCTTAGTAAAGAATTCCCACAAATTATTGAGTAGATCCAATGAAATTTAGATTGAAAAATTTGAATATCAAGTAATATAAAAATATTTTAGGTTATCCGGCAGTTTAATTAAAACTGAATACAATCTATCAATTTCATCAAATTCAGATCTTCAAAAAAAGTACCTTTTAATTATTTCTAACATTCTTTATCCCTGATCATATTTTATTTAGCATTTGACTAAATAATTTAAAACAAATTTCATCCCTTTTCTCTTTTCTTTAAAAAATCATATTTAATAATTAAAAACATCAGTCAAGCCTAATATTTGCTTGACATTCTCTCTGTCCTGCACTTACAATTTTATTTAATAACAAAAAACATTTGTCAAGCATAATATTTGCAGAACATTCATGTGCACTAGAAGTATCTACACAGTATGATCATAACCATTCAATAATGTAAATACATGGTTACATTCGAAAACTTTTATTTTACATGAATCCTATCTCAAAAGTAGATAAATTATTGTCCATTTTATAGCACATTAAGATGAGTTTAAATTACATAGGCTCTCTTGTAATTTAAACTCTTCCTAAAATGCTGAACAAAATGTTATTATTTTGATCAAAAAAGCAGTTAATCAAAAACAACTTCCAATATACATAGCAACTGGTATCCAATGTTTTTACAATAGATGGAACAGTCAGGCTTTTTTTTTAGTTAATTTAATATTTCATGATCAGAAAACACAAGACAAATTTTTACGAAGTTTTTATTTTGATTTCAGCTCTGTTGCAGCTCTTGGTGCATTCACTCCAATGCAATTAACATTTTACATCTACTAGTTTAGTCACAACACTTGTTATATTCCTTTTAAGGCCCCTTTGGTTTAGTTTTTGACATGTTTGATGACCATGTTTCCTATGACTCATTGGGAAATAGATACAGATTTTGGCAGTCATTCCACATTTTCTGTCGAGATAGAGCACTCGTATTTCTTATCTTTTATGTAAAAAGCTTAAAAATGAGTTTAAAATTAAGCATCAAAAAAACATACATTTCCAAAATTTCACAAAATTTAATTTACAAAAAGTTTAGGAAACGATAATTTTCAGTTTTATTGATGAGTTGAAAATGTAGTAAGATGCTCACTTTTGCAGTTTAAAAAATTGAATTATTTTATTTCACCATAGCAAATTTTATTAATCAATATTAAACTAATGTCTCCCCACATTTTTACTAAACACTCCAGAAAAATATTTATGAAAATTAATTCTTTTTCAATTCTAAAAATACAAAATTAATCGATAAAAGTTATATTTTAAAAATGAAATATTAAATACAATTAAGAAAAAATAAAATTGTAAATATCTTAAAATTTTAGGTATGTTACATCACAAATTTTTAAGTTAGATGATAGTTTACACAAACTGTAACATTATTAATTTATTCAAAATAAACCTTTTGAAATAAAATACACAAATACAAAATTATATGTAATTACCCCTGAACAGTTACAGAAATATTTAAAATTGAAATTAACATCATAAAGAGGACAACATTAATAGGCCATTTATCAGTTTGTAATATTTAATTATCAATCCATATAGAACATTTGCATTTAAAAATGGGGAGGGGGGAGGACTAAGACAGTGTTTTATTCCTTAACAGTATTTATCTTCAAAATGACTTTTTTCAATAAATATAAAATATTTAAAAAAATCACAAGGAAATATAATTAGAAAATACTTTAAAAGGTCATAACTGAATTTTAAAGCATTGTAATATTTCAGAAATTAAAACTTTGCTCACTTATTGATAAAAATATACATCTCAAAGGCTTTTTCAGATCTCTAGAAAAGCAGTGGATAGCTGGAAAAGCTATCTTATTTCAATAAAATATAAAACATATGCTATTTAGGTCATTCTTTTCTTAATTCTATAAAATACGAATTTTGTAATAAGAAAATTCTTTAATATAATAGCTATGTTTATTAACCATTAGCATCATAATGTAATTCATTTTATATAAGTTATTATCAATTGTATCTATTTTATCCAACTGTAATAAGAAAACTAAACTCAATGGCAAAACAGCCCATGAGAGCCAAGGCCTAATGTGCCCATCTCAGTTTTCATGACCTTAGGCACTGAGGTGCATAAGCAGATGTTCCAGTCAGGTGGTTAAGTCTGAAGTAAAATCCCCAGTGTTTATTTCCCAAGCAAGCTTGGAACTGTATGAAGAATTGCAGAAATTATTAAATGTGCCTGATACTTTTTTAGCAAACTGTGCAGAAAACATAAAATGCAATATTTTAAATTTCAGTAAACTATTTTCCAGAAAAAAATTATACAAATGTTAAATAACTAAAAATCATGATCAAATTGAAGATCTCCATTGCTTAATGAATTTCATTAACACAAAAAAGGATTATTTTTTTCATTTTATAAATTAATACATATTTAAAAACCACTGCAAAATTAACATTGTGTCCAAAGCCAATACTTCAAGCTTTTATTGCTCATATTTTTAATATTACTAACTATAAGAGAATCAATTTCAGAACAAGTGAAAATGATAGAATATAATTAAAATTTAACTTTTTGTACAGTAAACAAAGTATTTAACAAAAAGAATCAACCATTTGTCTATAAGTCTCACCAAAAATTATGACAATTACCTCCCACTAAAGAAAAACTTATTACAGAAAAAAAAGTATTCCAGGTGGGTCACAATCACAGATCGGTACAAACTAAAATACATTTAATGACTAGTAAAATCAATACATATTTAAATCACTCATTGACAACACAAGTGCGATTCATATTTTAATCATCTTAATAAAGTTAGAAACAAATTATGCACAATTATTGAGAATTTTAAACACAAACATGCGAATTTACTTTGTACTCTGAATGACAACATAAAACAATATAATTTAAATACTTTTTACTACAAATTTCAAATATTGCATCACACTACATTTTGGCATGCTGATTTTTAAAACATTGTTTTTTCTCTCTTAATTTTATCATGGGGACAGCATTTACATAATTAATTTAAAACAGAATATCTGTATGTAAAAGTCATCACAACAATAATAAATAATTAATCATATCATTGTAATACTATTTTTCCTGGTATATCTCTTTTAATTTCAAATTTTCCTCAATAAAACTTTTGGGTACAATTCTATTTTTATAACTTTTCCCCAATTTACATACTTAGCAAAAAAACATGCTCCATCTTAATTATTAATGAAAAAAATGCCCCATAAAAATGTCTGGAATTAAGAATGAGAAAACTTACTCAATATATTACATCTCAGTATTAGTTCGTTTTCAAAAGTTTAGTGAAATTAATAGCTTTCACCATTTTTACCAGGAAAAAATATGCTGCCACGAGTTTAGGAGGATTTTTATGAATAAAAACATACAATAATAATAATCTTTCAACTGTACCATTCTTTTACACAAGAGTTTTGGTACATCTCATACCAGTTTCAGAGTTTTTTTTTTTTTTATTATAAAATACAATCGACTCTTGCTAATTTGAAGTATATGCTCAGCCCCTAGGAAAATTCTTGATATTTCGAACTAAAACCATATGTTTTGGTACACTCAATGTTTTGAAGTAAAATCTGCAGCCGGCCAGACTGCAACACGCGATAATTTGAAGTTATCTTAAATAGCTCTCAGCAATTCAAACATTTACTATTACATAGAGCCCTGCAGCAAACAGGTTGAAGCTTACATGTTTTGTGTTGTATTGTCTCTGCATGTCTCCATTGTAACGTAGCCCCTTTGATGGCTATCTGCCTCCTTTGTGTTTCCTGGTTCCTCAAGCAAAAAGAAACCTTTACTTATTTATTTCTTCAAGTGGATAATAGACCGGCCGTACCTGTCAGCTGTCCATATCTTCCGTTTAACACATGGCCTTGCTATACATGTGTTCAGGAAGGATGGTCTGCTATTATGAAGAGATTCATAAGATTGAGTATTTTGCATTGAAGTGACATGACAATTTATGACTCATCTGTGTGACTTAATGACATGTGGCACCAAATAGGGCATAGGCCAGACTAGACCCCACCTTGAAGAACCAATGGTGTTTGCAACAGTGTCTGAGGGAACCCATAACAGATTAAACAGATTTATAATGATAACAGATTTTTTCATCAAAAAAATAATTAATTATGTGTACAGTATGTATCTTTTTAATAATCGTTTTCAATACATAATTATGTTCTTTTAATACAAGACTTTTAACTTCTATGTAATATTTATACTGTATAAAATGTACTTTTTAAAAATATTTTAAAATAATTTTATGTATATGTACAATTATTGGTTTATTACATAGTTTCAATTTTAAATGTGACAGAAAAAAATTTCTGAGTATTTTGGGAGCTTTTTCCTCCCCTTCTTGATAATTCAAAATTTTGTTAATACGAAGTTTTTCATTGGCCCCTCCAACTTCGAATTATTGAGAGTAGACTATTTCCATTTTTTTTTTATGGACCAAACAAAATTCTAAGACTCATATGAAGAAGCAGAATCGGTATTTTCTCAAAATATGCTATTACTAAGAGTCTGAAGTCTCCTTAACTCCTGTATACAGTCAATATGTTTTCACACTTTTTTTTTACTTTATTACCCCTTCCTAGAAAAAGTAACAGTATTTGTTAAAATCCCACAATTTGTTAGCAAAAGTATAACAGATCTTCACTGACACATACGTATTTTTTTGCAATTTGCAATATTTAAAGACAATTCTAAAAGATTGTTCCTAAACAGCAAGTCACACATCAACCATTACTAGTTTTCACCTTGCACAAACAAAGCAAAAATTTCTAAAATTGTCAATAATTCATTGAAAATAAGATATCAAAATTCATGCACATACCATTAAAATAAAATAATGTGAGCATTATGTTATTTAAGTAATAAAAAAATTTAAGTAAAACAGCATATAATATATATATATATATAATTGAATTCTACTTAAATTGATCCAATTTTATGTCATTTGTGTATGATATGAATTAGGCTTAAATTTCCAAAAAAAGTGAAAACTATTACTAAATTTTCAAAATTTTCACAATCGAAAAAGATATGCATAGTACATATATATTAAAAACAAGAACAATTAGGTGGGTTCCAAAATCAAATTCAATGCAAATAACATAATGAATCAAATTTTTTTATATCTTTTAAAGATTCTGTTTGCAAAACCTTTAAAAAAAACGAAAATTATAAATAATTTATAATTTTGGAAACATTTATGACTTTTTATTTTAAAGATGGACTTAATCTTTTTAAATCGCTTCACTCAACACTGTTGACTTGAGTCCTTCATACATTTAAAAATGTGCGATTTTTACTGCAATTCCTCATTCAATTTTTGAAACACCATATGTATAAGCATATAGGGACGGTATTTTAGAAAATATCACAATCAACTGGTATTTGCTTTGATGAACAGAAAATACAACAGATTGTCTATACAATTTAGCTCATTCAAACTTTCCTGAAGGAAGAAAAAACTATACTTAACAGTTTAAAGAAGATTTTAAAAAAGTCACATTTTGAATTTCATACTCGTCATTTAAGAGACACACAGCAATGCAAAATATATATACTTCATTTAAAATTATATATAGATTGCCATTCTAATAATGTTATTTTTACACAGTTGTTTTCTTAATCTCAGCAATGCATAATGATAAAAGAAAATACTAGTAAAAACAACCTAAATACATTTCTCTTCATATTAAAAAAAAATGAAAAATTATGTAAATATTACATATTTAGATAAATATCTAAAAATTTATATGATGCTTTAACTAACTGTAAATATATTAATAAATTTTAGGGAAAAAATTAGTGCATTAAGCAATATACCACATAAAGATAATTTTCAGTGAGATACATTGATGTCTGTGCATTTCAATTTTAAAATAAAGCTTGAGTATTTAAAAAAGTATACATGCAAAACATTTTCAAACATGTACAATTACTTTTCAAAATATCTATTTGATTTGAGCATATTTTAATGACTACAATATAAGTTTATTTTCACATGTAAGAGAATATAAGAGGGGGAAAAAACAAAGACAGTTTAGGTTATATATTAACAAGCACTAGTAAATTTGATTAGTTGATTTTTCCTTAAAAGACTTATAAAAACCTAAATATATCTAGCATTTTGATATGCATGAATTGTTTTAAAATCACATATCTCTAAAAAATTACTTCAACAAATTCACAAAAGTAAAAAATTTCATAATTTTCTCTTCACTATAAAATTGAGTACATCATTGATTTTCTTCAATTTTTGATTTAGTTTGATATGACATAGTAAAATTAAGATATAAGCTAACAGAAAAGGCTGAGCATCAAAAAATATTTACAGTTGTTTAAAAATTGCATTACATTTAGATTCTATATTCTTCGAAATATAATTGTAAACATAAACACTATAGAATTTTCCATGCATACAAACTTAATTGAATCTGAAATTACTTTATTATGTTGTTGAAGAACAATAATAGTCCATTTCATCTTAGAAGTCCCAACACAAGAAACTTTTTCAATTTAAAAAATAACCATTATTTGAAAGTATACTTAACACTGTAAATGAATCAAAAATGTTCACAGCACTCAATGATGTTTCCTGTTTAAGAGAATCCATTACACAAATATTATAAGTTATAATTAAACAATGTACGCAAAACTGATTATTACAGCATGAATAATTTAATTGCTTTCAAGCATTTAAGGTTCAAAAACTAAAAATAATTTAGTTACAAAAGTTAAACAGCTTGGTAATTTTAATAAGCTTGAACAAAAGTCTTATTTCTGATTTCACTAAAGAGTACAACTCTTAAATTATCAAGTATAATAAATTAAATACAAAACATTATAAAATAATAACTTAAATAGAATATTACATGACTTTTTGTTAATATGGAGCAATGCAAAAGCAATACACTTATACAGAAGAAAATATGATACATCAACTACATGGCTACTGTTTTATAATTATAGCAAATTAATGAAACAAATTAAAATTAATGCAAAATATCTAATTATAATTTAAAATTGGATCTGTGAGTCAAGAAAAAAGATAAGTTACAGATTTTAACTCAGAAATTTATAAAAAATGTTACATTAAGTAAAAAGCTTGGTCACTGTCCAGAATAAGCAAGATTTCTGTTTTAAAATCGGTTTTGTAGAACACGAGTTTAAAAATGTATTAAAAACCAAAATCTCATTTTACCGTAAGTAATTGCAATATTCTAATTATTTGTAGTAAAGAGATGAATCCTGGTTATTCTGTCCATATCATAAAATTTTAACTTGAATTCATCTTATATATCACAAAATTGTATAACTTCTTGCCTCAAAAACAATAGTTCTGACTATCTTACATATTATAAAAGTAAAAATTGCAGAAATGAAAGATCAAAGTACAGTACTCAATCAATGAGTTTCATGGTAGAAAACAGGAATCTAAAAAAAAAAAAAAAATAGAAAGATGAGTAACAATAGTAAAAGCAACAGCAATAATAAAAATATTCCTCTGTTCTACCTAAACTAAATAAATAGTCTCATATTTCTTCCTCATCATAACTATTATACAAAAAACTCTCATATTAAAAAAATCATTTAAAATAAAAATGAATAAAAAACTTCTAACTTTTTTTTTAAAGAACATCTAAAGCAGGGGTCAGCAACCTGTGCCAAGTGGAGCAATTCTCAGAGTGGGACTCTAATACCACATCACAAATTAATCAATTTTTGAGTAAAGCTGATAAAGTTGAAATGGCACTTACTGAACAAACATCTTCAGAATTACGGAAAAGAAAATTTACGGAATTATTAAAAAATCCGGAAGATAACTGTATTGATTAATCGACAGCTATTTTAAATTGATGGATGTCATTGCCAAAGGAATTTAATTGTTTAAAGAAAATTGCATGTGCTCTGCTTTGACGCTTTTGATTCTACATATATATGAAAAAAAATTTCTCATATGAAATATATTATGAGTCCACAAAGGTCTTTAACAACTGAACAATCAGAATCATGTGTCGAATTGAAAGTCACAAATTATTCCCTTGATATTGCGATATTAGGTAAAGCTTTGCTGGGACAAAATTTGTATTAAAATTTTAATTTATCTATTTTGCAGGAAAATTTATATTTTATGTTGTTTATTTCTTGTTTTCATAAATATTATTATAAGATAAAATTATTCTTAAAGATAATAAAAACAATATTTATTAAAGATTTATAAATATTCTTATGCATTATTTAAAGATATGTACACTTTTAATTTTTTAATTATGTTGAAGGAGCAGTTATATGTTGTTTGTTTTTGTTATATATAATGAATATCTTTAAATCATGCATAGTTGAAATATAATTCACTGTATTTTTGACCAACATTCTCCAACTCAGCACGCATTGCTGCAGGAATCGAATTTTTTCCAATACAGTCGACTCTCGCTAATTCAAACCTTCGATACTACGAACCTCTCGCTAATTGGAAGTATATGCTCAGCCCCTAGGAAAACTCTTGATATTTCGAACTAAAACCACACGTTTTGGTACACTCAATATTTTGAAGTAAAATCTGCAGCTGTCCAGACTACAATATGCGATAGAATTCAAAGCTATCTTTTTAAGTTCTCGACAATTCGAACACTCACTATCATGTAAAGTCCTGTAGCAAACAGATTGCAGCTTATATATTTTGTGTTGTATTATATCTGCATGTCTCCTCAGTAACGTAGCCCCTTTGATGACCATCTCCTTGCCATCCCTTCTTTGTGTTTCCTGAAGCAAAAATACACTTTTATTGTTTTCTTTCTTAGAGTGGTCAATAGACAGGCCCCCCTTGTTATCAGCACGTCCATATCTTTCATTTAACATGTGGCCTTGCTACAGGTGTTCAGAAAGGATGGCCCGTTATTATGAAGAGATGCATAGGATTGTGTATTTTGAGTCGGAGTGACATGACGATTTATGACTCATCTGTGTGACTTAAGGCATGTAGCATCAAATAGGGCATGGGCCAAACTAGACCCTACCTTGAAGAACCAATGGTGTTGTTGACAATGTCTGAGGGAACCGATAACAGATTTTTTCGTCAAAAAAGGGTTAATTATGTATTTTTTTAATAATTGTTTTTAATACATAAATGTACTCTTTTAATACAGGATTTTTAACTTCTGTATAATATTTATACTGTTTAATATATATGCACTTTTTAAAAATACTTTAAAATAGTTTTATGCATATGTACAATTGTTGTTTTATTACATATTTTAAAATTTAAGTGAGTTCGAAAAAAATTTCTTTTTGTGTATTTTGGGAGTTTTACCTTCCCGATAATTTGAACTCCTGATAATTCGATATTTTTCATTGGTCCCTCCAGCTTCGAATTACCACGAATCAACTTTATTTCCTACTGCATGGCACCCTGAATCATATTGATAGATTGGTTTGACACACCACAACTATAAGGGGGGGAGGAGTTAGTGAAAAACAAGTAATAATATGAAAATTAAATAAATAGCTGAAAACAATTCAGAAGACTAATTTTACACATTATAAAATGAATACAAAAGTATGTTACTAATAATGAATAATAAGTAATGTAAAAAAAGAAATATCAGTAGTCTGGATGGTAAAAAAAAAATAAAGGATGAACTGAATGACAAGAAGGAAGGTCGAAGGATCACTAGGGTACCTCGGAGTTGTGACACCCGTGGTTACCAAAGACAGTAAACCCCTTGGGAAAAGATCACTAGGGTACCTTAGAATGTGACACCCATACTCACCTAAAGAAGGTGAGCCCCTGAGAACTGATGAAGGAGTATTTGTTATTATTGAAGAGTTTAATCAATAAAATTTAGAATTTGCAAAGAATATAAAATGTATTCTGGTTCAAAGATTTAGTGGTAGATTCAATGTTACTTTAGCTGGATTACTAAACTTTTGGAGAAAATATGATGGTAGCTGAAGTTACCAATATTCACGCATTTACTAAATAAAAACCCTTTGATTCAACAAGCTAAATTAATTATTATATCCCTTTTTTGCCAGGAAGACAAGTCACTATCCAAACATTTGCACTCAAAACAAAGTACAGAAATTTTGGAAAAGAAATCTTTAACGCCCTACACAAAAAATTAGAAAAACCGATCCATTCAAAAACATAACGAAACATTTTGTTGTTCAATTTGCAAGATTTTTAGCTTGAGTAAGGCAGCAAAACAATAATTGCAGTTATCTGACACATAGAAATTCGATCATCAAATGGTTATACAACTAGGTGAGACTTTGAAAATAATTTTTAAAAAAATAAATTACTCAAAATTTTATTAAATTGATTTTTAGAATTTTTGAAATTTCAATGCATTACTAGGAATGAATTTGGTTCCCATTATTTCTTGGAAATTCCCGGACGGAAAAAAAGGCCAAGAAATCGCCCTACTCTCTGCAATGGTTCTATAACTCTATCTGCATAATCCATTAATTGAGTAATGTCTTGCACTTCAACAAGTAAATTAAGCACACTTGCAAGGTCTGCATCTACTTGAATCACAGTTTTACACAAGAATATTAAATGATTTGATATTGTTTGCAAAACTTAATAGACATTTTTCCCTATATGCCTTACAAAACACTTATTTGTTCATTTCACCCCGAGTTGACTTAATGTTTCAATGTAATCTAAAATGCTGCACAATTTCCGAAATTCATATTTTCTGTTGCTACAACAATTTGAGGGGAAGTAGTGGGTAAATATATACAATGAATTGAACGTAGCTATAGCACTACAGTAAATGAATGTCAGACAGCAGTTGTGTTTTTAGGAATGTACACTACCTTTACATCTAAGTGCAAGTAATCAAGATGGGGAATTTGCCCTAGAGCAGGTGTGGGCAGACTTTTCCAGGGTATGGGCTACTTCTAACTTTTTAAAGATGCTGCAGTCCACCCAGTCAGTCTCCAGTCTAGCTGGTGTCAGTGTTTTAAACAAATATGTTTTTTTTAATACGCACAACTTAAGTCTTAGTAAAGGTGGTCCACCGGTCGATCGCGATAGACTTAATGCCTGCCCAAGGCCTAGAGCACAATATTAAGCAGGAGAATAATTTTAAAAGATACTCCATACAGCAATGCTAGTCATGGTATAAAACAATTCAAAAGCCAATCTTTAATTACAGGTTCATTCTCATGCCTTTTTAATATTCATGATAGTAAATGTGCAGACTGTTTTACTAACATTCTTAAATGCCCATAGTTTTGTAAAAAAATATCAGGAAAGGCTTAAACTTTAATCCAGTGGCATACTCTTCCAACAACATTGCCATACTTTTAACCCTAGAAACCAGACCCTAGATACTTTTTTTAAAGCCAAAATCCGGTTCCATCCACAAAAAAATTCTGCTGCTTCAACATCCACATTTGTGATCTCTTTACTGATTCTCCAATTATGCAGATTGAGTCTCAGCCTAAACCATTGAAACCAGACATGGCTTGCTGTAAATGATTTCATCAATTTTTCGTCCTTGCATGCCTTCAATATTTTAAAGATAATTAGTGCCTCAGTTTCTATTAAAAGACTTATCAACATATTTTGTTAATTTATCCATCTCATGAACAAGACTTTTTTCTACTTAGTTAAAACGGCTTTAAATCTAGCTGATGTTTTTACATCCTCTTCAATTCTAACTTTGTCCTGCAAAATCGTTGAAGTTGTTAAATATTCCAATTTCAGGTCACATGCTATTTCTTTGAACTTTTACAGGACTTGCAGTCTTGTATGATTTTCATTTCAAGGTCGATAGCTTTCCTTTGTTTCTTGACAATTTCTCAAGGTGTGATGCTATGCATTTCTCTTTTCATCAACAATCATACTATTTTGGGTTTACAAATATGAAAAGACTGTTATACAGTAATTGCTTGTCAGAATGAAACTGAAAGTATATAACAAGCCTATAATACGTTCAATATGCATGTTATTTCCCGTTTTACCGCCCTCAAGCTCGGAAAGGGAATTCCCTGAATTACAGATTGAAATTTGATTGATCAGATGTGTGAGCAATCATTAAGTAGATCGGTCATAATGCAAGGAGTTTACCTATATCCATTACATTATGATTTCATTCAAAACAGTAATAACACAACTTGTTCCTTCTTTCATAAATCTCATCATCAGAAAATGTAACACTATATCAAAAACTGTTTTCCATATCTTTTGAAAATAATAATTCTGACTAATAAATATTTTAACATAAAATATAACTGAGTATTTGCAAATAGGCAGTGCATTTGATACACTTGTGAATCCACTTAGTACGGAATAATTTTGTTAAATTACAACAATAATAAAGATCAACTACATCATAACAAACACAGAGTTTTATATGTAATTTTAACAATTAAATATTGAAACAGTGCTTTATATGTAATTTTAACAATTAAGTATTGAAAAAAGTCAATCGCCAAAACTTTGCCAAGTTCATCATTAAAAGTTTTGCAAGAGAAATTTATTTCCTATAAATTTTGATGACACTTTTAACAAAAATAATTGCATTCATTTTTTTTTTTCACACATACACCAATAGATATTAGTGTTGCAAAAATTCCTCCTTTTTAATCTGCATTACTTGATCATTGGTTTTTATATGAATCAAATCTCTAAATATATTTATGTGAAGAAACTGTTAACACAATTTAAGATGAAAAACAATACTTATGTACCATACTTCATTAGAAAATTCCACAATCATCATTGCTACCATTAACACATAAAATAAAATGGATTTTACCTCTAAATTTAAACAAAATTGATTCATAACCTAATTTTAGCATAAAAAAGGATGTGCTAAATCAGAATTTTTTTTCTTAAAGCAATAAAATGTGACAAAAAAATCCTAGATTTAATCAAAGATTTCTCAACACTTTAAGATAAATGTTTCTAAAAAACCTACAAAATAAAATTAACAAAATTTTGAAAGTATGTAAAATCCTCACTTTAAAGGCACAAACATCACCAAAAGAATACAAAAATCACTAAGCATATACACTATGTACATCACTCCAGAATATGCACATTATCTTACCATCCCTACAGTAAAATTTCACACACAAATTCAAATTTCACTGATACAAGTTAAAGACCTTTCCCGAAATAGTTTCAATCAATTTCAATATGTGATTCAATACATCTAATAAATTACCTCTAGCAAAAAATAATTATAAAATCAGGCGTATGAGTATCATTTAATTCTTTATTCGATGGGGCAAATGTATTACAGGTACTGAATACTTTTGATTTTAAGAAAGTTGCTGATGTGTATTTCAAGTTTTAATGTTTCTCTTTATATATTGTTAGATTGTTGAAACAATAGCATATTGTTAACAGAAGTCATAAAAACAAATTTTAACTACACATTTCTCAAATCCTATATTCATGAATTTACATGATTATATATGCATAAGATTCTAAATTAATGTTCCTTTGATCAATACACAACTATTAGTATATTAATTTTTAAGTATATTATTAAAATTTCAACTATAAAGAGCTTATTAAAAATTCCATCATTCAAAGTTAAAGAATTATTACAAAGAAAATAACCACGATTATACTGAACATACACATATGCATAATTTGTAATTATTAAATTTAAAATAATCTAATGTTGACATCAAAATACAAATATGGTGACATTAAAGTTACTTAATATATTTTTAAAATGCTATTCAATATAAAAAATAAATATTTTAACACTATAAAGCAAAAAAATATAATGCTAATAAGAATTAAAATGTATAGGAATACTTATTTTTATAAACTACAATACATTTATGCATATACTCACATCCTTATCGTTTCTGTTATAACATGAGGCATGGAATAGAATCAAATCAAATTGAATAAATCTTATTCATTTTAAATTTCAAAATAAAAGTAATAAACCATTAAAAAAAATTTAGAAAAACCATAAAACACATAATTGATTTTTTTTTTTTAAATCTGCCAAGAATAAAGCATGAAATAAGTTTTACACAAAAATATAATAAAAATCTAAATATTTTTAAAAAATTTTAATTTGTACGATTTTGATATGCATGTGTTTGATTATTATTTGCATAATATAAGTACTGAAATAAAATAGAAGAGCCGTACAATCAGTTGTGGCATCTTGTGTTTAATATGGTCATAATTTCATAATAGTCCAACTTTACAGGCACCTTATTGATCTAAAAAATTGGGATTTAATCAATTTGCAAAGTACTAGCATATATAAATCATAAAATAAAATTTAGATGAAAATTACGATTAAAACCATATAAATTAATAAAAGAGCATTAGTTTTATCGCAATATAAGGTTAAGTATTTTTATCATAATTCTAATAAAATAGACTGATTATTAGAGAGTTAAACAAAGCAAATGTGTTCAAGTTCTACTCAATACAGACGTTCACATTTCACTAAAAGCAATTATCAAAAAATATCCATTTATTATATGAAATCAATAGTAATTTTTAAAAAATTCATATTGTTATAAATCAGAAAATTCACAATTTGGAAAAAAATTACTTATTATTAATGACAGCGTATATTCTGCCAACAACAAATGCAGAAGCAAAAAATTATTTTGCTTAATCTTTGTTTTAAAAGAAATGTGCTCATTTTAAACGAAAAAATGCCATATGAACAATTTAAATCAATGCTTAAGTTTTTAAAATAGCCATTCAGCAGAAAATATTCTGCAATATCATAATTATGATTGCTTCATTTTAAGGAGATTAAAAATTTAAAAAATTATTTTAAATAATACTGTCCCTCACCTCGTTCTTTTCTAATTTTTTCTGTTCTTCTAAGGATTGCAAGATGCTAGACATTGAGTTCTCTATCACTAATCCACCAATTATGATTTCGTTTAATACGTAGTGCACCTATAAAAAAAACACAAAACAAGCTCAAAATTTCAAAAAAAACCCTCTGAATAATGCAATAATTTATACCTAAATATATAAATTTCAGCCAATAAATAAGAAGTTCTTTATAGGTATATTAGATATCAATTATGCTCGAATTACAGAAGATATACAACTAAGCAAAAAATTCGAAAATGTTTGAAAGACTTATAAAACAACACGACTTAAAGTTTACTTTCAAATTGCTGAAACAGAATAAACAAACTTTACTTTATTGAATCACCTTTTCTAAATGTGTTCCATAACAATACTTTAATTGTAGAATTCACCCCACTCTATTCGATTCTTTCTCTGACAAAAGTTGAAATAGAAAGCGATATTCACCACAACTCTTATCTGACCAAGCACTGATAACGAATTCTTCAAAAGAGAGCATAGAATAATTTATTAAATCACACTTATATACCACGGTTTGGCTGTAAAATTGTGATGAAGAATGGCTGCAACAAATAGTACATATTTTTAAAGATGGAAAACCCTCTTTGTTTTTAAGGTGCTTTTAAGGTTTTTAAAATGTGCTTGCGCTTAATGTCATCATACTTGTATATGATTCATAGAAGACATAGCTCACAAAATGCAGAAATGTATATTTTGATTGATTTGAATACTTTATATACATCTCTGCTTTTGAAAGTTCTATCAGTTAAGTAGGTTTTTAAAACAAAGTTCCAGCAACATCAAATATAATTCCTCTTCATCAAACATTAAAACATTTTTAGTTAAAGCCTCCAATTAAGAAAACAAGTACTTTCAGGATATGCAACAATTTACAGCTAAGTAGTTTCAGGATTGCTTAAATGTAAGACAATATGCACTTGGAACAGTTGGCAATTGTAATTTTATCGTTGCAGAATTATATAATTCGCAGCAATACATCATAAATCACTACTTTAAACTGTGTATCAAAATTTCTAATTACTTATACAAAACTAGTAAGAAATTCAACTATCAAAATCAGATTTAAAAAGAAAAAATGATACATAACTATCTATAGTGAAAATCAATATGATGCAATTAATTCTGTTTTTAAAAGAAGCATATTAAACAGAAATTGATGGAAAGTGTATAAGCCATTGAAATATACCAAGAATACCAAGTTAAGCTGCAATTACACATACAAAAATACACAGTTCAAAACAATTAAAGGATATTGAGTTTGTGGGTGAATCTTGTGGCTGGGGAATTAATTAGATGATTGATACATGATCGACAGATGTGGTAAGCTATAAGAAGAAAAAAAACCGACATGTTTATTAGGGGAGAATGCATTTTATTGAACATTTGGGTATAAAAGGGGGGATTACAATTAGTGCCTATGAGGAAAAAAAACACACAAAAAAAGGATTTTTCTTGAAAGAAAATCAATTTAGTAGAGAGTATGGTTTTTCCGGATGGCCAGCAACGTTGACCACTTTGAGGCATGGAGTCAGTGAGGCTATTAATGAGGAGCTGGGATATTCAGTCTCAATCCTCCATAAGACCCTTTTCCAGTTTTTGAAGACTTTGTGGGAGTGGAAGGCGGCAAGCCACTCGTCTACCTAGATGCCCCAAACATACTCTATTGGGTTCATGTCCGGAGAACACGCTGGCCATTCCATTTGTATGATTCCTTCCACGAAAATGAAATCATCTAATAAATTAGCAAAATGTGGCCAGCAATTGTCGCCTATTAACAAGAAGTCACCTCCAATTGCTGCAGAGTAAAGGACTACAATAGGTCTGAGGATCTAATCCTTATGTAGGCAACCGGTCAGAACGACATTTCAAATAATGTTGTGATCGATGCGTCCATCAATGGATCAATTGAGATGACGGTGCAGCCATCACCTTCCCCCCCCCCCACACCAAAACTGACACTTCCTAACATGAACACAGGATTGTTTCTAATGCCACGATTCCTCCATTCGAATATAAGCTTATTGTCAGGATGAACCGAAAACGGGGCTCGTCAGAGAAAAGAATATGATGCCATTCATTTCTACAGTTCACATGCATTACTGTCCACTCCCTGCGGGCGCGACGGTGCATTGCTGTTAACACAAAACATAATATTGGTCGGCAAGCATAAAGATCTACTGCGTGCAGCTGGTTTCGGACAGTTTCAGCCGAAACTTTGGTGCAGTAGCAGAGCGAAGGTGTTGTTGAAGAAGATTGGCATTCGTATGTCGGTGTCTTCGAGCCATTTGTGTTAAATATCGATCTTAATTGAACGTTGTTGCACGTCTATGACCTTGCCCTGGCCTGCATTTCCAACCTCCAAAAAACGTTTCCAGATCCTGGAAATCACACTTTGTAAAATTCCAGTGGCTTCTGCAACTTCGAAATGTGTTTGCCCCCCCCCCTCTAACTGACCAACAACTCTCCAAGCTACTGTGTGATTCGGTTAAATTGAAACGAGCTTAATTCCCTTCTACCCTGTGACCTCGCTAAAGGTGTGGAAGGAAATAAAAGATCATTCGATATGATAAATTCCAATTATTTTATCACTTTATCGACTCAAACACAAATCAATTTAACACTATAAATAGGATGATCCAGTCGAGCAACAGAGAGAAGAGAGTCGCATTTGGGGAGAATACATTAAATAAACTTCTTTATATTAAAGGTTCTTCCTTAATATTACTTTACACAGTAGATGTGTACTTAATGTCAGGTTAACCACTTTAATACTTTAAATATCAACGTAATATGAAGGTGACAGTATCTGAACTTAGGCAGTCTTCTAGTCAATCCAACGTATCTTTAATACTTCCTGACTATAATATTTTAAACCAATTATGTCACCTTGTAACTATCTTGTCACCTTTTGTTAACTAAATTTCTAACTTTCTGCTTACCTATTCTCTTCACTTCCAACTCACTAATCAGTTAACTCGCGAACTAGGTATTTATATAATAAACTTAATATGCATATCATGTTTCTTTCTTTAGGAGAAGATTGGTTAACATTTGCTAGCCCAAAAGAATACCCAAAAGGACTGTTAATAGAAGGTCGCATACAGATCTGTCACAAAATGACTTCATTGAGACATCTCACTCATCAAAACAACACATTTACTGGATGTCGATCATCTTTTCTGCTTCGTTTTTCATTAAGTTGAAAGCTAAATTTCATTCGCTGCCACAAAAGCGTCATTTTTGACATCTAACTCAAAATTTGCATACTCCAAAGTTTGAAAATGAGAAAATTAGCATTTGCAATCTTTTCTTCAATTTTCTGCTAAAAAAAAATTCGCTTTTACCAATATTTTATGTAAGATTTACAATACCCTTTAATTGTTTTAAGCAGTGTTCAAATGACCATTTCATTTGATGCATTATTGCTGCATGTGTTTGATTGCATGCTGTTTGAAATACTAAACCCAAAATATTTTTTAATTAAAATCCTCCACAACAAAATATACGAGTTTGTATACAAAAAAATACACAGTAGGAGTAAACTTTCATCATTTAAAAAAAAATCTCAGAAAAAATTACATGTGTAAAATTTTCTATAAGTAACTATCTTTAACTCTATGAAAATGTTTATTTTTACATATATACAGAAAGCAAAAAAATACATCAAACTATAATAAGTGAGAAAAAGTAGAAAAGCACAATGAAAATATGGACCCTAGCAAGTAAAAAAGCAGTTTCGAGCTCGGGACCAAATTAGAAAGATTAAACTAGTTTAATGAGACCAACCTTTAACTTTTTATGACTTGGTGGGCTAATATGGAAATCGATAAGCAAATATAAATATTATAGAAAAAAAATATACTTACAAAAGAATTCAAAGAAATCTTTTATGATTTTAATAATTGCTCTAAGCTGTTTTAATAATAAATAGTATGCTTGTAATTATTAATGGTATTTGAAAGAATCGATTGAAAAACCCTTCCAGATTCAGTAATACATGTGTTATAATTATTGATAATGCAACAAAATTTAGCAGAATTTTTATAAAATCTAGGAGTTAAAAAAATGTGAAGATATTTAGCATCTATACATGGTAAATATCGGGTTTTTTTATTATTCAGATCTAAAAGACTATCATTAGTTTCTCTATTATATTTAAATACTTCAAATGCATTTTTATTTAAAATATGTTCATCCAGCAATTTATTACATGAATTTTTACATACAAAAGCTAAACTTGCAGGAATCTTATAATCACAAATATAATCATAAAATGCCTCCATAAATTCTCTACAATCTCAATTTAAATCTTGCTTTGCTTCTGCTTTTTGTTTTGCTTCTACACAATGAAATTTTATTCATGAATGAAGTTTATAAATGAAAAAAAAAATACATTTAACATTTAGACGAGATAAGATGCTTTAAATTAAGTTTGCATTTTCAATAAGAGCGAAATAACAGGTTTTCATTAAACACAAAAATATATACATTGCTACTAAAATGAATGAAAACATTTATGAAAACCAATGTACTAATGAAATATAAAAATACTCTTCATAAGGTGAAAAAAAAAAATTGAGTGTGTGCTTACATAGCCACACGATAGAAGTGAAAACTACTGATATATTCTGGGCAAGAGAATCCACTTGTACAGATGTACTACATTTGTGTGTGCATACGTGTGTGTGTTTGCAACATTTTTGCATGCAGGCATTAAGTAGTTCTCTGTTCCATGCCCCTTCATTGGTGGATTTGTTTATTTTATCATTTATCTGTAAAGGGCAGTGTTTAAATAATCATGCATTCTTATATATTTGTATATCATATACGATTTAAATGTCAATTAAGTCTAATTATTTAAAAATATTTATACATAAATTACTTATATAGATTATATTCATATAATACATACGTTTTTATAGTACTTGCATACTATCGCGACAATGCCAACACTCAAGATGACAAGTTGGCAATCCTGATTTCTCATGTGTCTTACCCCCTAAATCAACAACCATGTGCTTCCTTTCACATAATGTAGCCAATACCGTTACGATAATACTAACTACTGTTTATATAACATATAACACCGTATACTATTGTAAGGCTAGGAAAACTTATGCCTTGATAAGCATTTATTTTTTTTTAAATCCTTTAAGCAAACAAAATTAGAGGAGTCATAATTTTTCACAATTAATATGCTTTTACTTTCTCTAAACCTTTTAATTGTCATGACTAATAAAAACCAAAATAATAGCAACTTTCTCACCAATTAACTTCATTAAAATTTTGGATTTTAATTCTTTTGGCAAATTTTTGCGCACATTCTGCTGAATTAAAAAATAGATCCCATGCTTTGCTTCTTTTTATCTTCAATCTCCTACATAAGAATAATCTTTATTTTTCCAATTATTTTCGCTTCCCCTTCTCTCGTTCACTCGCTAGAATTAAGTGGAAGTGGGCTACATGACAGTAATAATTAAATAAAGAAAATAAATTCCACAGGAAAAGAATACCAGAAATTTTTACTTAAAAAAAAAACCATGCACCTGTAAAGTTTTTAATTCAAAACTAAGCACGAGTCTCCAACCCAATCATGATTGCCTACTAAAGCAGAAAAAATACGATTGAATGTAATGCACCCGAATCTGATGCTTAATTTAGATTCACTCTTCAGAAAAACGTGCCTAAAGAAGCTATCACTTCAAAAAGCAAACAATTTCATTGGCCTTAAATGTCTTTATTTTTCGATTATCCTTCAGTGTTAAAATTTCTTCACTGCGCTATTTTGAATAATTATTTAAGCATATATTCCTGAATGTAATGAATATTTTTTTTAAATATGAAAATGCTGGTGTGTTACAGTTTACAGAAGATGAATGAAATGAATGCAAGACATTCTACACACAATTCATGTAATTCCAGATGTGCTTCTGTTATACTTGTAAAGCAAGATGATTAATTGGCAATCAACTTTAAAATATTTTGACCCGAATGCTTTCGATTTTAAATAAAAATAAAATGCTGCATTGAAATGAATTTCATGACAATATCTGTGGGCATTTTTTAACCTCTATCCAGAAGTCTCAAATATTTTATCCCTTTGACATTTTCTGAGTCAAAATTGATTTTTTTTTATCTACAACAAATATATCTTCGCGATCGGAGCATTCGAATTTTATATTATACACGCAATAACCCAGTATGTACATTAAAACTTGATATTGTTGATAGAAATATCATCTGATTTATTTTTAAATTCCCAAGGGATTGTCTTTTTTTGAAGTTTGTATCAACTGTTCATATTTTGGGAACAACAAACCAAAATGTTTGGTTGCCCAAGGTTTATTAGATGAACAGTTGTGTACACAATAACAATGCATTATTATAAAATGTGTGCAGCTTTATGCTAAGTTATAAATAAAAATTTTTAGATAATTAAGATTTGACAGAATAAAAAAAAGCATGAACTTCACATTTAAACACTAATTTCTCATACAAAACAAAATACCTTAAATTTACAAATAATTAGGGATGTTGGCATAAATGCATCAATTTATTATATGTTGCTCTCAAAACTAAAAAGAAAAAAATTCAATAATGACACAAGAATAAAGTTATACAATAATATAATGGTTCTTTATGGTTATTCCTATTGATACATCCTAAGTAATAAATACATGTGGGAACATAAACCAACTATATAAACAAACAAGATGGAAGGCTGAGTATTACTCAAAACCCACGAAAAACCACCCTCCTTTGGTCACGTTTTAGGGTTTGTATGTCGCGGACTATTGAATCTAGACGACCTTGCCCGAGCACGATTTCCAACTGAAGACGAAAAAAGTGGGATGACCATTACACACCCAAACCGGACGTTCATTCTTCAGCAAAACTCGCCTAAAGCAGTTATCACTTCAAAAATTTAGGCCAATCAACATAATACATGATAAAATCTGATACTAGTGTATATGAAATCGATGGGATCAGGAGGGTCATACTGAATATCAAGTAGGAATTCAATAAACTTCTGCCATTAACGCTCGAGAAGACAAGACATGTTATCAATACAGTTTACTTTACAGTATTGTACAGTCAGGAAATGGGCTTGCCTGCAGCATAATAAGCATGCGCATGGATGCTGCAACGATGTCTGGAGTAACACGGATTAACTGTATGGTGACAGTGATGTCTCCAACAACAAAACTGGATAAAGGAGAGACACCACATCGTCTTTTCCGAAAAGGTCCGATTGTGCATGCAGCATCATGATTGACTTATCCGAGTCTGAAGACATCATGGAGCAGGTGATGTGCTTGCATTCAATGTGGTCATATGGGCAGTGCATCTGGTGTGATGTATGGACAGCTACTGAGTTCGTGTTGTTGGTAATATGTCAATTAAAGTTTCTCACATCTTAAGGCCAATAGCTGTGTCTTATCTTTGAGGCTTCAGAGATGTCATCTTTCAACAAGATACTGCAAAATCATATGTTGCATACCATATCCTGACTTATCTCCATGCAGTGTTTTACTATTGCCCTGGTAATCACATTCTATAGATCTCACACCCAATTAAAACATTTGGTGATGGGTTACTGAAAGACTGACTTGCCACCACTTTCCAGCGATTATGATTGAAGAAGTGTGGCACAGAGTTGAAACAGCATGAAATGGCTTGCTTATCTGTCATCTAAGCCCAATTCGCCTCAATGCTTAACAGGTTCAAGACGTTTTAGCAGCCTAGAGCGGCAGCTGAGTGTACGTAATTCAAACCTTGTACGTCCCCAAATTGTCTACAATTTTATAATCATATTTTCTTCCTACAATGCAGTATACTTACTAAAAGTAAAGTTTTGTTAATAACATAACCTTGCTGGAGTTTCAACCCACTCTTATGAGATAAAAAGAGAAAGATGAAGAAAGAAAATATATTTCATCTATATATTGGTCAGTGCTTACAACTTTCATCCCTCAGTTTCTTCAAAATTGAAGATATTCACACATTTCACATAACTACATCGAATTTAACTTAATTACTGCAGCTTGTGTGACTAGTGGCGAAAATCAATAATTAAAAAAGAACCAACAACAAAAATTGATCAATTTCATCCAACACTGTTAACTGTACTTAAAATGGCAAATTGAATGGTAAGGAAAGTAAACAGTGACAAAATGTAATAAATGCATATAAAATACAAGTTTATTCACCTTAGGTAATGAGCCTAAATATCAAACAGGGAAAAGAGAATCTGAAACAAATTCTAATGATTTAAATTTAGCAAAAGAAAAAATTATTTTCATACAAGTATAAAGAGTTTTGAAAATAGCAAAATTAGTTAACTGAAAAATAGACTAGTTTTCAAAACAAGATAGATTGCAAAGCCTCTGTAATGAATTCATTCCGACTATTTTCTCAATAAATATTATGCTATTAAACCAAAACATAACTAATAACACTCAAAATGAATACATTAAAATGATCGCCTCAGATGGAATTTCTACCACAAATATCTAGACAGAACTCTTACTGGGAAAATATATTTAAACAATACATAAATAAAGGAGACCAATATGTTTCAAAAAAGGAAGAAAAAGGGATTAATGTGGGTAAAAATATTAACGTATTAAGTCAAGAAGTCCCTATTCAATAAAACAAAATGGACTGATCAAAGGAAGATTTCAGTTTTAAAGAAAATTTGAAACTTACTACAGAGTTTGAAAACTTTTTTTCAATGATCAATTTACCATGAAGCAGAATAAATCTCTTTCTCTAATTATATTCTGGCATACAAAAGCACACCTATAATTTCACAAAATACGTTTTTTAATTTTTAAGTGTATCTTCTGTATAACACACATCCATTTCATTGCGATGTAATCTGAGATGCACATGTGTGATACTATCAAGATTTTTTGAAGTCATTCACACATTCAAGGTGTAAAGGGCCTATCCGCATTTTTTCTAACAATCCTCTTGGTGAATAACTTTCTTTCGACATTATTTAATTGAAAACTGCCTTCCAAAGAAGAAGATGCTGTCTATGTAAATTATGTCATGTATTTAAGTATTAACTTTCGGGTTCGAGAAGAAGAGAGAGAGGTTAGAAGCTAAAGGATAGCATGAAGATTAACGTAAGATAAAGTAAAGCTAGACGAGAGCACTTCGTTGATTATTTGATTAATATTAAGATTGACGATTTAGTCAATTAGTTGTTAAATTGGATTCGATCAGATTGGATTGGATTACTTTAGAAATTATCTTCAAATATAACGTGTATTGCCTAAACATTCTAAGTCATCTGATTTATTATTAAATCTCCAATAATCTCGACTACTTCTCGATTGCTCCCCTATTTATCAATTGGTGCATTTTTTTTTTAATTTGTGTTGTTGTTGAGAATAGTAAACAAATTGTGTTGTTTTGACCTATGGCTAGTTTTCCTTCTAACTCTCGTACACTAATGGATGGGATAGCTCATCCATTACATTTCCATGTCTTGAACACTGTTTAGTTAAATGGATGAGAGAGAATATTTCAGTGGGTGTCTCTTTATTAAAAGAAAAGGCTAAAGCATTCGCCAAAGAATTAGGAATCAAATTTTGGGCTAGTGAGGGATGACTTACAAATTTTAAGAAACGAATGGGATAGTCTTCAAAAAAATGTGAGAGGAAGTTCGAGTGGTGACATTAATGTTTGTTCCAAGTGGCAGAACTCGCTTTCAGATCTAATAAAGGAGTCGATCCACTAAGATCCATTTTCAATATGGGTGAAACTGGATACTTTTCCAACTGTTTGCTAGAAAAAAAACATTTACGTTCAAAGAAGAAAAATCCCATGGAGGAAAACCTAGCAAGGAGAAGTTAATTATTATATTGGCTGTAAACATGATTACTCCTCTCGTCATAGGAAAATCTGCAAAACCTCAATGTTTCTAAGACATTAACTCGTTCCCTACCACATACCGCTCAAACAAGAAGGCATGGATGACCACCGAACACTTTAATGAATGGTTGGTCTCATTGAACACTGATATGAAAAGCCAGAAACAGTGTATTTTCTTATTTTTAGACAACTGTACTGTGCACAATAACGTACCACCTTTATCAAATATAAAACTTCTATTTTTCCCTCCCACCTCAACCTCAAAACCCCCATGGAATGTAATACTGAACTATCCCTTTGGGAAGCTCTTCCAGTACAAGATTTGACGTTTAATGACTATGTGCTACTTGACACGGACATCACTGTATGGGAAGCCCTATCTGACGATCAAATTGTGGCTTTGGACCCCAATAACACAGAAAGTGATGAAGACAAATTGGAGGAGTTGATTTCGATGACTCTAACAGAAGCTAAAGTGTCATTTAACAAACTATGCAACTTTTTCTTTCAAAATCATGTAGATGCGGACGTTTTTCAAGCTTCATTTATTCTAGGAAAATCTATTGACAAAGCTAGCTTGAATACCATAAAACAAAAAAATAACAGATTTTTTCGTCAAAAAAGATTAAGTATGTACAGTATGTATTCTTTTAATAGTTGTTTTTAAATACATAAGCGTATTCTTTGAATACAAAACTTTTAACTTCTGTATAATATTTATACTGTTTAAGTACTTTTTAAAAATACTTTAAAATAATTTTATATATAAGTACACCTGTTGCTTTACTACATAGTTTTAAATTTAAATATGTTAGAAAAAACTTCTCTGTGTATTTTGGGAGTTTTTTCCTACCCTCTTGATAATTCAAATTCTTGATTATTTGAAGTTTTTCTTTGGTTTCTTCAACTTCGAATTAACTAGAGTCGACTGTATATGACATAAAGCATACGATAATGAAACAGTATAACAGTGTAAGTCTCAATGTAGTGTAGAACATAGGTAGATGCTTATATTTTTACTAAGTAAAATCTAATCATTGTTGCAAAATTTAAAATATATTTAGCATAAATAAAACTTACAAGTGATTTATTTTTTTTAAAAAAAATACTATCAAAATTTTTGTTTTTTATTTTTCCTTTAATTAAAGAGATACAAATATATATTATCCACTGTTTGTTCATTTGAAGGTAATAAATAATATGTCCTTCAACAAAATTTTAAAGCAAAATTAATTCTTAACTATAGTAAAAATTATGCTCATCTATAAAAAAAATTCCCTATTAGCTTTATTGAACCCATGTTTTATGCTGTAAAGAAATTTCAGTAATTTTAAAAATTTAAACTGATTCAATAGTAAAAATTTCCTTAAATTTAATCACTAATATACTTGGCAGATGGAGCTATAACTTACACTTAAGTGCAATATAAATATGAATATTATTCATTTTTAAAAGAATATTTACTTATTTTTCTATTATTAGAAAATTGGAGCTTTCTACATCAGGAGAAAAGATCAACTTGTACAACACACAGACACTGCCAAGAGTTACAAATTCTCAACTTATGCAAAGGTATGAGGGTATTTGCTCTCTACACAACTGGGAAATATACTCACCGAGTAAAGAGGGTAGGAATTGGTTGTTTATTTTTAGTAATAAGAGAATAGCCAAATAATACATCTGAAAACCCTTTAGGTTCCATTAGAGATTTGCATCATAGTTACATCTTTAGATTTCACAAATCACTTTCATTCCATAGCGTCTTTTGAAAGACAGAAAATCTACTGTCACATTAAAAGATTACTATTTTTAAAAGATTTCTTAGTATCTATGTTCAAGTTTGGATTTCATTTAAAGTTTATTATGACTATTTTCAATTTTTAAGGTACACTTCTTAAAAGAAAAGGCTCCAATTGGTTTAGACTTACAATGTTGCTTACCAATTTTTAACACTCTTAACAAAACTGTTTATTAAAATTTCTACTTAAAACAATAACACTCGGTTATTCTAAATTAATCCCCTTTAGTTGTCTGTCTCTTATTGCAAACTATCAATGAACCAAATTTCTCACAAACATCTACTAAAACGTAGTTCTCTATTGAAGTTACAAATAGAAATGCATAAACGTAGCTCAAGATATTTAACTGAATTTAAGGATTCCTAATACACAACCAGTGCACAAAAATACAAACAGGGAACATAAATGTGCTTTAAAATTAAATGACAATTATAATTCAATATAATTTGATTACCTTATCAACATGAAATATTAAATCCAACTCACATACATTTCTAAAGCATTTATCTAGAATTTCAACAAAAACCTGTAAAAGAAATTTAAATTATATTATTAAATTCAATAAAAGTATCATTAAAGTTTATGCTAAATATATAAAATAGTTAAGAATGTTTGAAAAACTTATTCCTAAAGAACAACAATATTAAAAAAAAAGCCAAAAGGAATGTTATGCTAACTTTTTAATTAAAAAAATTTTTAATATATTCAGTTGTTTAAACCAGCATTTCCCAACCTTTTTTGGCCAAGGCACACTTGTCGCGGGGGGAAAAATCACGAGGCACACCACCATTAGAAAATGTTAAAAAATTAACTCTGTGCCTATACTGACTATAATAAATCTCTTGAATAGGAATCAAATAAGCACAAAGAAAGTATTTTATAATTACTTTATTATGAAATATTAAGTAAACAGAATAGTGAAAAATTATAAAATACTTTCAGTGCGAAACCTGGGCCTGTTTGGCTGAACACAAAACTGATATTCTGGCTGGAATCGAAGAAAGACACACACATAGCTCTTCGTCAACAGTTCTCAGTCTCTCTCTGTATTTGGTTTTCATAGCAATCATGCTTGAAAAGCTAATCTCACACAGATATGTAGTGGAAAAAGGGAGCAATGTCAAAATAGCTTTGTTTGCCAGAAGGGGGAACTCCTTGGCAGTATCCAACCAAAAACTGTCCAAAGGTAGATCAGCAAATCTTAGCTTGCAACCACGATTTTGTCTCAGTTCAATTAGTTCCTCCTGCTCCTGTAAAGTCACTTCCTTTCCAACAACTGATGCTGAGCTATAAGGGTCCCTAACACAGTCAAGGCATTCAGTGGAGACTGAAGAGAAATAAAATGACAACTTCTCCTCAAGAGTTTTTAAATGCTTAACTATTATCTCACACAGTGCAGCAGTGTGAACACCTTGCCATTGCATGGTGAGTGTGAACATTTCAAGATTGCCACTTTCCACGTGTTGATGCCAGAGTTGCACCTTTGAACGAAATCCATTTATTTTATCTGTACTTGTAAGCAGGTTTTCATTTTGGCCTTGCATTCGGGTGTTCAATTCATTCAGATGATGAAATATATCTGCCAGGTATGCCAGCCTTGCACACCACTCATCACTTGCAAGCTGCTTTGCGTAATCTGACCCCTCATTTGTCAGAAACACTTTAAGTTCCTCCCGCAGCTCATACACACGAACCAAGACCTTGCCACGCGACAACCACCGGACCTCCGTATGAAACAGCAAGGTTTTATGCTTTGCTCCCATCTCCTCACACAAAGCTGCAAATATGCGACTTTTCATGGGTCGTGACTTTACAATGTTTACCATGCGCACAACATCATCCAACACATGAACTAAGGCTGATGGTAAAGTCTTGGCTACGAGGGCCTCGCGGTGTAAAAAACAATGCGTAATAATCACATCTGGATTTCTTTCCTTCACTCTGCTTACAAAGCCTTTGGTGCGCCCGACCATGGCTGCAGCTCCATCGGTGCAGACACTTGTGCAGTTTTCCCACTTAAGTCCTCCTTGTTCAAGGTATTCTGATGTGACCCGAAAAATTTCTTCTCCTGTTGTTTTTTCTGGCAATACCTTGCAAAAAAAGAAGTTTTCTCTAATTGCATCACCATCAACAAAACGCACATTAGCTAAGAGTTGAGCATGTCCACTGATATCAGTAGACTCGTCAAGTTGCAATGCAAATTTCTCACTGATACGGATCTTTTCCAAAACCACACTTTCGATGTCTGCAGACATGTCATTAATACGTCTGGAAATTGTGTTGTTTGAGAGAGGGACTTTGGCTATTTCCTTTGCTGCTTCAGGTCCGAGCATCTCCTCTACAATAGCTTTGCAGGCAGGAAGTATTAATGTCTCTGCCACAGTGTGCGACTTTTTTGTCTTGGCTATAAGTTCAGCAACTTGATAGCTAGCTTTAAGAGCTCTTTCATTTACCTTTGTTGTTTTTCTCATAAAAGTTGCCTGTTTCTCCATGTTGTCACGCAGGCGAACAAAATAGTCCACATTCTTGTTTTGAAGCAAAGGGTGTTTCGTTTGGAGATGGCGTTTAAGTTTGCTTGGGACCATAGCACTGTTATAGCTAGCTTTTCACCACACACCACGCACAGTGGAGTTGGTTTGTGTTCATCTCCAGTGAAAGTAAATCCAACTGAAATATAGCTTTCGCTATATTGCCTTGTGCCAGAGAATTTAACCATCTTTGCTTTCTTTTGACCCCCACTCATACTCGGGCTCTCATCTGGCTCCAGATTTTGTTCAGAGTCCAGTTCTTTCCTTTTCAAAAACTTGTCCATCACTGCAGTATCAGTGTCTCTCTCCTCACAGCAGCCGTTGTCTCTCTGACACTGTGTGAGGCGTCTGCCTGCGTCTCATGGGGAGGAGTTATAGCACTGCACAGCGCCGTGACCACCTATGACTCCGACGGGGGGAGTGACGGGAGGAGTTATAGAGCTGCACAGCGCCGTGACACCCAGACCCGGCGGCACACCACGGTGCTTCAGACGGCACACTGGTGTGCCGCGGAACAGCGGTTGGGAACCGCTGGTTTAAACTAATTTTACAAAAAAAAATTGAAATTTTTCAAATTTTTTTTAGAGATGGCATACATTTCTGCTATGAAGTGTTTAATTTCATCTGCTCTAATTCAGTTGACTTACTTTTGAAATAGAATCGCTTTGTTAATTTTTTAATGATATCACAATACGATGGTCAACAGACAATGGATCTCATAATTTAGAGCCTGCATATAACTAGGATGAACATTGTCCCAATTTCCACATCATGCAAACACAATTACCAAGATATAGTCAGATTTAACATGTAATACTCCATTGATCCACACATCAGTATTCAGAAGAATTTAGTTTTATTCTCACCATTTTACTACAACTAATTTTCCAGATTGCTGTAGCCCTTGCCTTAGTATGAATGACATTCTAGAACTTTACAACAGGTATAAGTAGTTCAAAAAGTTCAAAATAGACATAAAAGAAAACTAGAGATACTATAGTTCATGCATTAATTAATTTTTTCTTCCAAACTTTACAGAACAAGTTCCTAAATGCTATATAGCACAATAGGTTTCAAATATGCTGAAGATCTTAACCTTGTCCTCATGAATTTGACAATACTACCAACTACCACAATTGCATATAGCTTGAGGACATTGTAAAAAATCTACAATGCCTGCTAAAAATGTTGAAAGGAATGATGATGCAATATAATCAACTTTAGTTCTAGCTTTGATAAGAAAATAACACATTTAATTAGGGTGAGTTTATTGGGAATATATCTACTATCACAAGACTGATATTATGATAAATAGTTTGCAAACACACTACTATACATTGTATGCGAGTGTGTGTGTGCATGCATGTGTGTGAACTCATTAAAAAAACTCAAATTTATGATGGCATGGGAAGAAGAAATCAAGTGGATAAATTATTTCATTAATTAACACTAAATGATAAGCAGATCTGAAATTATAACTGCAAATTTTAATGTATTATGTAAACTTCAGTTATACATTGAGAGAGAGCTTAAACATAGCTTTAATACAGTTCCAAGAAATCTTTTTACCTAGATACACAATAACAAAAGAATTAAAATTTTGAAAAACATATTAAAAAATGATAAAGGTCAAACAGAAATAGTGTTTAAGTGTAGGTTGTTTTGATGCTATATCCTAAAAAATAGTTGAAGGTATTAAATAATAACATGAAAACTTTATGATCTATTTTTCTTTTCAGAAATACTGATTTCAACCACATATTTAACGTGAAAACCCCTAAAACGAAATATAGAAAAACACGAAATAATACTGTGGTCCTGACAAACTACTGTGTATTTTCATGAATTTTTTTTTCTCTTAACACGAAAATATTTCCCTTCTAGGAATGAACAAAATACGGAAAACACTAGCCCTGCAAACGAGATTTAAGAGGGGTGTGAAATGAAAGATGGTTTCACATGTTTTGTAAAAAGGAAGCTAACTTGTCTTTGAAATATCCTTGGAATAGCTTGTGACACGAACCAATTATTTTTTTTATCTAAGCTACTATCACCTTCCACCTTTATAAACGCCACACAAAAACAACTCATCTTTCATCAGTTAGCTTTGGAATACGGTGACAAGTACATCACAGTGTGAGTAAAATTCAGTGAGTTTAGTCCCTGTCCCTCTCCCTTCTTTCTTTCTTTTCCCCTATTTTAGAAGAATTTTCTTACAAGCACAATGACAAAGAGATCAGGGGGAAAACAAATTGCTGTTTTACTTAAAATGAAGATGGAACTTCTTAAGGCTGTTGATTACAAACAGAAGATGAAAACGGGAATCTATAAAGATTTTGGTATTGCTAACTCTACATTACCAAAAAAAAATTTTTTTTTTGAAAAAAAGAGCTAATAATGGAAATGTTTGAAAGGAGTAAGTTTGAAGCCATGCACAAGAATTTACAGCCGGCTTTACTTGTTTGGTTCAAACAAGCAAAATCTCGGAATGTTCTCATATATTAGGACCTTTAATGTTAGAAAGAAGCAATGAACTAGCTAGACAAATGGGTATTACATTTTCTACAAATACATGAACAGTTGAAACGTTTCAAAAACAATTTGCTGGCAATTCGATGCAAAAAACGACAGTGCAAAGAAAAATATCAGATTGTCAAAAAACTCAATAAATATTTTGTTTTTAAAATAATTTGAAAATTTGTATTAAATTTCATTGTCTTGTGAATGTTTTTGTTTCATTGATTTTTATTAAATACATGCATATCTATGTAAATAAAATGTACTCCAAAAAACTTAATTTTGTGTAATATATATATATATATGCAATATGCTTTAACACGAAAAAATATTTCAATACCCCTCAGTTTTGTGTCAAAGGATTTTCAGGCACTAACTAAACTAATGTATTAAGCCCTAGAATCAGAAAGTTTAATCTCATGATATATATTAGTGATGGTTCCATACACATCCTTACACTAACCCTCTTGGGAAATCTTTGGGGCTATTAAAAATATCAACCTTCTCCTAAGAAGAAGATGTGATATGCACATTAAGTTTATTATATATAGTTCAGGTACGCTTACTAGAAGGTTAGAAAGTGAAGAGAGAGAAGGATAGATAATAGAAAGTTAGATGGTTAGTTAATTAAAGGTGACAAGAGAGTTACAAAGAAGAATACCAAAAAGGGTTACAAAATCTGTGTGAGAGATAAAAGACAGGAAGGTGTTATTGATAAAGAAATTGAAGGATTAAGCCTTAATTAATAAGAAGATTGCCTACAGTTCAGGTATTAGTCACCTTCATATTACGTTAGATACACTGGTGTGCAAAAATTAAGGACGAGACGGTTTTTTCAATATAACTTTGTACAAAAGCATTCCAAATCAACACATTTAATGCTGTAAGATCCCAATACGTAAGGACATGAGTAATGTAAGCAACACTTACTAAAAGAGAAATCAGAGGGATAAAAAGAAGCTTTATTGAAAAAGTAGCATGGAGCGCAATGCGACTGAAGGCCGAAACATCCCTGTGATGGGTGTCCAGCAAGAAATATCTGGTCTTTAGTAGGGGATATGATCTCCCCTGACTGCTAGGCAGGTTTCACAGCATCTGCCCATGCTGAGAATGAGGGTGTCAATGAGTTGTTGAGGCATTGCTGCCCATTAGTCTTGCAGCGCCAATCGAAGCTCCAGAATATTTACTGGTGGTAAGGTACGAGCTGCCAAGCGTCTGCCTAGAAAATCCCATACATGCTCGATGGGATTGAGATCCGGAGATCGTGCCGGCCAATCCATACGTTCAATATCCTCACTCTCTAAGAGCTGTTCGGCAGCTACTGTGCGATGACATGGTGCATTGTCGTCCATGAAAAGGAACTGCGGACCCATAGCACCTCTAAAAAGACGCACATATGGAAGAAGAATCTCGTTACAATAACAGGTCCCGTTGACTGAACCTGCGTCGAAGATGTGAAGGTCTGTACGACTACCAAGCATGATGCCTCCCCAAACGAGAATACCGCCACCTCCATACCTGTCCCTTTCAATGATGTTCGAAGGATGATTGCGGCTTCCCCGCTCTCTCCAGATGAGTATGCGATGAGAATCGCTACTCAGACTGAATCTGCTCTCATCTGTAAAGAGTACTCGTCCCCATTCATTGTCTCTCCAATTCTGGTGTTCCCGGCACCACAAAGAACGCCTTCTCCGATGGGCAGGCGTTAGAGGTACACACCGTACAGGGCGTCGTGCAAACAGACCACCACCGTGCAGTCTTCTGGCCACGGTAAAACGCGATATCGGTCGTCCAGTCGCCTGTGTCGTGTGACTAGCGATTTCTCTCGCTGTCTGCCGCCTGTTTCTTCTGGCCTGTAAGGCAATATACCGGTCATCTGCGGGTGAGGTTCCTCGTGGACGACCACTACTGAACCCCTGGATAGCTGTTCCTGTAGTTTGAAATTGTCTCCAAAGTCGTGAAACGATGCTGTGAGCAATTCCGAACTCTGCAGCCACACTTGTCACACTGCGACCTTCCTCCAACTTCCCAATGATTCGACCTCGGGTAAAAGCATCCAGATGTCGTCTAACAGATTGATTATTTGCCATTTCTTGCTGAGGCAGCAACTCGGTGTGATTTTAACTGCTATACGGTGTGCAATCTCTTTGCCAGAAATACTAATCTTACACCGACAACATGCTTTACTACTCAGACACTCCCCCATTACGTCTACCTGCATATATGCGCATGTGCTACCGTACATCACCTCACTTAATCTCCTGATTGTTCTTTCTGTCCGCTCTGCCTCTTCGTTCAGCTGATATGCTAATTTTTCGACTTCGTCTTTAATTTTTGCACACCAGTGTATTTAAAGTATTAAAGAGGTTAAGTGACAATTAGTTACTTTTCTACCGTGTAAAGCAATATTGAGGTAGAAGATTGTTTATCATTAAGTGGTTAATTTATTTGATGTATTCTCCCAAAACACTACTCTCGTCCCTCCCTCTGTTGACTGATTGGAACATCCTATTTATTGTGTTTCATTGAATTGTTTCTGAGTTAATTTAAACATCGAATAAATAATTCGAAATTATGTCGAATCGTCCTTCACTTCCTCCCTCACTTTTAGCTGGGTCACAAGGTAGACAGGGGTAGACATATTGTTAAACTAAGTAATACACTATATTGAAATTCTTTCACAATCCCTGATCACTAACATTTGCTTCTAAGAATCAATCCCAGATTTGCTAATGTTTGTGTTTCATTAATTCACATAATTTTGCTTTTGAATCAAATGGATAATTACTTACTCAACACAGATTTCAATGAGATTTTATGAGACATAGACAACATATACATTTTTTAATTACCAAAAAAGTAAGTTCATCACATAATTATTTAGTTTTTTTCTACTTTTCTTTTAATGCCTTTATTAATTATTTTTTAAGAGTATTTTTTAATTTTTTAAAAAATATTTTTTGGTAATCCGATTTTAGAAATTTCTTTGAAAATATATCATCAATTTTAATTGCTATATTTTAAAATCATAGCAAAATGACTTTGACATTTTCAATGCTGAAAAGAAATAAATTGATAAATTAATGTATTACTTATTTTTAATTCATAATTTTATCGATCCCCTTTTATATGCAAATGAAATAAATGAGTCTATGCAAATTTATTTTAAAAAAGAATCATTGATATTAATTTTAACATACCTGAATCAGATCTAATATGGCAAGTTCACTCTCAGAAGAGTCAACACAAAACACTATGTATAACGTGGCATAATGTCGATAAATGATTTTTAAGCTTTTATCTCCTAATATGGTACTGCAAATGGGAAAATACGTTTAATATTAACTTTTTGTTTTCACAATATCAATAAAATTAATTTGTAACATATTTCACCAACGTTATGCACATAAGCTCATAAAGTAAATAAAATAACACATCAACTTCAAATCAAATTAAGCATGAAAAATAATGACACTCATAGTGAAGAAAATCCTTAAACTAGAATCTTAAGAATATGAGACAGAAGACTACAAATAAACAAAAATAAAACATATATATTGAATAATAACACAAGAAATGTAATATACACCTTAAATAATAAATAGATTTGAGGATAAGTACCATTAATTTAAACAATTTTAAAGTACACAGAAAATGTAGTATAATTCTGATGAAGAAAAAGCATAAGATAAAGTATTTTCAATCAAGAAGATCCTACGTCATTAAAACATAAACGTCCTAATTGTAGCCATTAAATTAAAATTTATGATAATTTGTCAAAATTACAGAACATAATTGTTTTAAAAGCTAAGAACGACTGTGAAATTAGAGGTTAAAGCTTCATATAATGAACTAGAAGGCAGAAAGAAACCTAAATTACTCACTAGATAGAAAAAGCCGAGAGATAGCTTTTGAATTAGCAAAATGGTTGAAGACTATTTTTCACCCAACAGAGAAGCAGTCACCTTTTCAAACTTCAAACCCACTCAAAGATAACTTACTTTTCAACAAACTAAGTGGTATAAGTTTTAACAACAAGTTCTTTAATTATAGGAAGAAATTAAAGAAACAGGAAATTTTCTATAAACAAATGTTATTACACTTCATAGAACTAACCATTGAGTAAATCAAAAACTTGAAGGAACTTCATAAAATCAATTATAGCCAAATTTTATGTTAAATAAATGAAATTTACAGAGATTTAATGATATGAGAACACTAGCAAAATGTAGCTAAAAAATATAGAGTTAAAGAGAGAGAAGTCAGATACAGCAGGACTCGCAAAGATATACTGGAAAATCCTGGATCTTATGATTTGCATAGTTTTCAAAATATTGGTCATAGATCGCTCTATATAATTCTCTAAAATTTGCTTGCATATTTCTAAATAATGCTTAAGAGAATTTGGGGGAGTTTGTGAAAGAATTTTTTTGGCTGCCTTAGATCTCAAAAAATGACTTTACTTTTAACAAACCACCGATTGTTAACTTTTGTCCTGAATAACTTATTGGTAATGGAGTGCAATCTCCTTAAAAGATTCTTAATCACAGCTTTGCAGACAGGGGAATCATACAATATCACTGATCTGCAACTACTGCAAGCTGATATCAAAATTCACTGCAAGTGTTAAAAGCAAAGTATAAAATTGTTTTTAAAAATACATCTCAAAAAAGGGGGAAATTTAATAGCAAACTTGTACAAGCAATAGCTCAACAAAAAATCACAAACTTTCAAACTCCTTAAGATTGAGATTAAAAATACCATTGATATTACAAATGTAACTTTAACATCCTACAATTTATAAACAAAAAGAGATGAATTTTGGAATCTTAACGCTGCTCATCAATGAAAGAATATTGGTATGTATTTAACCAAACCTACAGTCATATTAGTTATTCTCTACACATATTAAACTTGTGCACTATTGTTATTACCTTGTATTTATATCACAAAATAGATGTCACACTTCGAGTAAAAATCAAAAGATTATAAGAACAAAAATTACATTCACAAGCTGCTTTAATTCCCAATGGGAACATATCTGATTATCTACAGGTAGTAAGAAAGTGATGATAAGTAAAAGAAATGAACTTATACTATTAAGAGTACAATGTAAACATCTCCCAAAATTTACAAATGAAATATCACTGTACAATAACCACAAAAACTCTGCACAAAAGCTTAAAGATGGATAAAGTCATGCAGTCTGCCATCAGGTAGTATGCTTCATAAGAAAAAATTAATAAAAACATGCAGCAATACCTGAAATTTAAGGATAACAACTATATGACTACATTTATTATGACTATCATTTACTTTTTAGAAGTAAAATGGTTAAAGTCAAAGTAAAATGCTGAAAAGATTTTAAAATTTGAGAAATGAAACCATGTCATTCATGGAATCGGAAACAAAAATTGAGCAATAATTTTCCACATTTGTGAGCAAATGTTTTGTCATTTTACCCATTTTTTAAACACTTTTAATAAACATGCCTCTTCAAAGAAAAATCAACAGACCTATACAAGCAATATATAGCCACTTTTAACAAAATTACAGTTTTTGTATTTTAAATTAAAGAAAACAATTTCATGCATTTCAAAACTTTTGGTAAACACAGTCCTAAGAATCTTTATTTCAAATCGGCTGTTCTTAATTTTCAGAAAAATCATCAATCTTTTAGCAGTTATGCAACTTTATTTTCAGTCAGCATGCCAGCAAAATTTCTAATAAATCGAAAAGTGACACATTAAACCTAACAAAAAATTTTATCATATCTCTTCGCCAAATCTCTTTAAAATATTCCTTCTCAGAGAAAATATCCTATGCTTCATATTGATGCCTTATTTATATCATGTTGTAACGGATCTATACGCATCCTTCAACTAATCCTCTTGGGAAATCTTTGGGCTATCATTTGAAATCAATCACAACCAACCCTTTTGGAAGAAGAAATCGTAATGTGCAGATTAGGTCGGTTATTTATAGTCTAGGTTTTCTAGCTAGTTAGATGGATAGATGGAGTTACATAGAGACTGAAATATAGAGAATCTGATGATGAGGAGAGATAGCTACTGATCAGATACTAGTATAATTGATAAAGCGTTTCAGACATTAAATAGTTGAAGATATTAAATTGACAATTGATCACCATAGCTAAATTATAACTCAAATATCTAGAGTAGTGGATTGATCCCATAAAAGGACGAACAATATATATATATATATATATATATAACAGAAGTCTTCTCATAATTCGCATCTCTTGAGGTTTATTTCCCTACTGCTTTTAGTACAAACATCTCTTCTTGTTTGAATATTAGAATTGTGTCAGTTGATAATTTGTATGTTGAATAAATATTAGAAAGGTATTATAGCGGGTCATCTTTCACTTCCTCCCCCACCTCTAGGCAGGGCTGACAGTAGGTCGCGCCCTTCATAATGTCTTTTATGAAGTATCTAAATTTGTACTGCCTTTTATCAAAAATAAATAACATGGAAAAAACCTACACAATTAAAGTACATAAGCATCTCAAGAACTATTACTTCCGTTGAACCAAATATATCAGTATTATATATAAGTTTCATTACTTGTTAGCTATAATTAAAGTGTATTTTATATGTGATTGAAAAAAAATTGTATTCTTCCAATGTGAGTTTAAGGTAGCCATGACATTATGATTCCCTCCTTGTGAAAGACCCCCATTGATTACAAAATGAAAATTCTGGCATTTAAAATACCAAAAAAAGTAATTAAGTAGAACAAAAAATAGCAAAAAAAAAAAAAAAAAAACGTATTTAACACATGAGTCATAACTCAAATGCTTATTTTCTAATTAAATAGATCGAATTATTACTTCTATAACAAAATTATGCTATTATACATGTTATTTTATTTTCTAAGCTAAAATACCTAAATCAATTAAGAAGGAATTCTTTTCAATCTTTAGTGTAAAACAAAAACACTTTTACAGTAAAGAATTCGAGAATAAAATATAAATTTTAATAAAAGCATACGTACTCTCCTCCTTCAATAAAGTTACAAACTGCTTCGCCTCTTTTAGCAACGATCTGATAAACTTGTCTTATTATCTGTTGCTGCTTTTGCTCAGACTAGATAAAATTTTAAAAAAACATAAATTTTTGAATTTTTTTTTTAAATAAAGTTTAGCAGTTCTACAAAAAAGAAAATGTTGTAATAGAAATCAAGAATATTCAACAACAAAAAAGAAGAAGAAAAAATTGTTTCATAAAAAGCATGAAACAAACTAATACAAAACAGTATAAATCTACAATACAATTTAAGGCTTATGTTAAATAAAATAGAAAAAATACTTTTCCTAAATTTATAACACACATTTTCAAGCCAAGCAAATTGAAATAGTTTAAAAGAATTTGTTAAATAACAAAAACACTGTCATTTATTTTAATGAATAAATAGGGTACTGTAACACTACTGGCATATATATATATCTCAGGAAACAAATTAAACTACATTAAATAGGATAAAAATTACATGTTTTTATTGCACCTCATTTATGCAAGTTTATTAAAAAATTTCAATCTTAATGCAATGTTAAACTCATACTGCAACAAAAAAATATTAAAATATTGAAAGTAGTTTACACCTTTTTGTAAAACATAAAAATTATTTTTTTTTTCATTTTGGTCTAACAATTAACATAATTATTGAGCAACATTCTTTAAAACAATTTGGTGCTATTTTTTCCTTTCATTTTAAAATCCAAATTTGTGTATGTAAACTGTGCTTCATCTTAAAAAATGATTATAAGGAAAGTTTTTCACCAATCCTTCAGAAATACTAAATGTAGTAAATGCATTTCTTTACCTTCAGAATGGCAATACAGTACAATTAGTTGGAAGATACACCAGTTTATGACTGCTAAGAGAAAAAAAATACATTAAAACCTATAATAAATTCTATCTCGGCTGTGGGTAGCCTAGTGGTTAGAGTATTGGACTCCAGACCGGAAGGCCTGGGTTCGATGCCCGATGCCACCAAATGCTCGCCAAGTGCACACGGAGAATGTACTCATTAAATCAGTGGGTCCGAATGGTGTCGCCATCTATCGTGTTGTACCAAGCAAAATTGCACTGTCACCTTCATGGGGGCTCAAAGCTCTGGCTAATGACAAGCATAAAATTCTACCCCTTAGACGCGATGAATTTCGTGGACCTTGATCTGATGTTACTGTCGATCAGGTGGCATAAGCAACATAAATTCTATCTAAATTGTTATGAAATTACTTTAAAAAAATAACTTTTGTATATATGAAGCATTTCATAAAATGAAAAAACATGTCAATTAAAAGAAACATTATGAAGCAATGGGGGGGAGCTGTTTTTATATGAGGAAACGGGGGGGGGGGACTGTACCTAATTGCTTAAAAAAACTTTTTCTTTAAACAGGTTTTTAAACTTAAATATTAATGCAATAAATGCAAATAAATTTATATAATTATTTTTAATATGAATATTACATATATGTACACATTTAATGAGATTTATAAAAAAAAATATTTTTAGACAGTTTTATTTAACTATAGAAATAACAGTTTTAAAAAAATCAATTTATAGTCAAAATTTAAAATATTACAGAATAATTTTAATATTAATGTTGATCACTGATTTTATTACTTTAGTGCATACGAAAAAAGTCAAAGCTGAAGTGTGTCACCTTCAGAGAAAGTTTTATTTGCATTAAAAATAATATGTAGAAAGATTTTACAAATAATTCCTTTTAATATGTAAGTTAACATGTTAAAGTAAAAAAAAAATATATCACTCCAGTTTGCACACACACATCGAAACATTACATTTATAATATACAAATTACTTTTATTATTACTTTTCATAAAATTTTACTTTTTATCTTAAATATTCTCACTTTATTCAACAACATAAAGTACAAGAATTTTGACTCGAAGGTCTAAGACCACATATGCTAACAAATATATATGGAAACAAACTGTTAATAATCTCTCCATTTAAGGGGTCACTGCTATATGCACCAAATGAACTGATAGTGATATGCCATGAAAAATTGGGGGGAATGAATGGCTTATAAAACAAGTAGATAGGTGAACATACAATGGTTTGATGAGTTGCCTGATCAGTGGAATAGTAAAAAACATGCTTCTACTCAGTTAGGGGGATAAAAGATAAGTAAAAGGTGAAGATAACAAGTTTACACAGAAACAGAGAACAAGGTGCTCCTCCTATTATTTTAAAAGAACTGGTTGTTCTTTTGTTCTTCATGCAGTTACAAAACAGATTACAAAATTCTTTATACGTATACACTAAGAATTCCCTATTCATACCACTTAAGTGTCAATAAAATATTATGGTTCTTCCTTGCCAATATCCTCCATACATTTCACACAAAGTATTTTTAAAAAATTTAAAGAAAACTATAATAGAACAGAAATTTGATAAAAGATGCATTAACAAGCCAATAAAGTAAAAGTTATTTCTCATGAAAATAAAATTAATACTGTCATTATGTAATTTAGAAAAGGAATGTGAAATAAGAAAAAAAAGTTTTAAAGAAAGAACACATACTTAATTTTAAGTCATCAAAAAGGCTAAGATATTTGAAACATTGTGACACAATTTACCAGAGTGTAATATTTTTAAAATAATCCCAATAAAAAAATAATACTCAGCATCAGTATGGATTTTTTTCTAAAATGATATATCAACTACATTTCTACTGTGTACAGTCAAAAATCCAACTTCTAATAAAAAATTTTAACTTGACTATAGTTTGAAGATGAAATAAATTTCCATAAATGCAACCTTAAATTAGTTTTAATTAAAATGACTGAAATCTCTATCTAGGAGCTTTACAAAATTATAAAATCAAAGTTTATTAAATAACAATCTGTGCAAATCAGTAGTGCACACAAAAGGGGGGGGGGCTCGGGTCTGGACCCCCTAAAAGCCCTTGATTTTTTTCTATTGATTATAATCTTATATATAGTATGTAAAATTTAAGTTAGTATTTGATTTTATAATTAATTTTATTAATTAATGCTAATTATTCATTCATTCATTGATTTCTTACTGCTTTTCATTCTCAAAAATCGACAAAATCAAAAGAATATGTCGGGCGGCGTATTGGACCATGGCACAAGAATAGTGGACTTTCGACACTAGACACCCACCCACCCCTTAAAAAATTACTCTGTGCACTACAGGTGCAAATGATATATGTTTTATACTACAGAAAACATTTTCAATAATAATAATAATTAGCCATTTGTTATAGTTTATGCATTTTAAAATATTTTTTTAGGCAATTTCCACCTCCCATCACATAAAAAAATTACATCTTTTAAGTTAAAATTATTTATAATTTATAAAAAAATATTAAACTTGTTAGGTATACACAGTCTATATTTATAATTTTGTAATTGATTTCATTTTTATATGTAAAAAATTTATTGAAAACACTGTTCAAGTACTTTTTTAGTCTTAAATATATGTAAATAAAAAACTGAAAAAGTCTGCATTTGTAAAAAAATTTCTTTTATCACTAAAAAAGCTATTTAAAGGAATATAAAAATGCATTTTTTTTGTAAGTATCTGATTCTAGAAACTGAATGTAACTCCATATATTTAATTTTTTTAAACTCTGCTACCATTGATGATGCACGTTTTAGTCTCAGATATCATAAATTGCTTTCAAATGCATGTTTACATTATTAAAATACAGATTTTTTTTGTTGACATTTTCACTTTTTTAAAATAAATGATTTTACAAATTATAGGTATTATAGGTAATCATACTATAGATTGATTGCTATATTAATATTGCACTCTGAAACAACACAAAGGTGACAGACAATAATTTTGAACCTCAGTCAAATAACAAGGACAACACCTAAATTGTGGCAACCCACTCTCCAAACTTCCACACAATACCAACATGAAAACTTTGAGCCTCTAGATATTAAATGTGCAACAACCCCACTACAGAACAGGTCTCTTCAGTTGCACCAGGACTCGAACTCATGACTCAAAAGAAACACAACCAGCTGCAACTTCAGAACCATAGCCACCCAACTACCACAGCCCCACCATCGTAATATAAAAAAACTAAAGGTGAACAGTAATAAAAAACTGGTCCATATAAATTGTAATTTTATGTAACACTGCATACATTTACAATTTTACTCATTCAATTCATTTACACAAGAAACAAAAACTAATTTTTTAAAAAGAACTTAATAGTTATTTTAATTCCAAAATATTTATTGCTTTTTCAAAATTTTAAATGGGCAAGCAAAGGCAAAATAACATTGAAAAAAGTAAAAAAAGCCAAGACTACAGGATATATTTTGATTTTGTAACCATCTCTAAAAATACACACAATTCGTTCCAGTTTTCAAAAATAGGAAGAAAGCATGCTATAATGTGCGGGGGGGGGGGGGAGACTCAACTTTATTCTATTAATTAAACTTAGAAGTAAAAAGTCATGTTTTTTTAATTAAAAAATTTAGAAAAAACATTCTGATCATCATTTATTAAATTATTAACAAAAAATCCATGACCAGTACAAACCTTATATTCAAAAAGTAGGTAGGATAGATCATTCCAATATAGCGAACACTAATTGTACTTATTCCTGCATTTTTCATATCTACTTAAAAATTATGTCAACAACAATTATAGGAAATTCTTTTAGACTTATCATTTGAGGCATATTACCTTAAAAATTGAACAATCAATTTTTCATTCAATCGACTTTTTTTATACCAAGAGCTTCCAAAAAACATTCTTATTTCTTAAAATAAAAACAAAGTTTAAAAACAGACAGTATTAAAATTTAATATTATTTACTTACACAACATAAATTTTCTTAGTAGGAAATAAATTTAATTTCACATTTGCAGTAATATATACAAAACAGAAATCAGTCACCTCTTAACTAAAATTGAATTAATCTCCTCTTAAGTGAAATTAATGGCTCTAGCACAAGATATCTTTAGTTAGATGTATTGAGTTCTGTTCTGGCTGAAAATTCTGACTTTCTAGCAACAGAGCTTGGAACTTAAGAGAATAAATGTTATTTTTGAGAAATAGAAGGGTGTTTATGTGATAAAACATAGCATTGTAAAGTTAAAAAACTTTTTTCACTTAAATTGATTTATTTTTTCATTACATTTTTGGCAACTTTCAAGCAATACATAACTACTACCTGACTTACACAAACATGTTCATAAAATTCACATACAGGTTTTTCTTTAACCCTGGATCAGTGGTCCCAACCCCCGGACTGTGGACCTGTACATGGATCAAATGGTGCTGGGCCACTCAAGGAACATTAAATTATTTCCATTTTATTTTCTGTGTTGTATTTCTCTGGCATTTGTGGAACTTTTCAAGGAAATCACTTTATGTTCCATGTCAAATTACTTTATATTCATATTTTGGTGTAACTATATTTTTATCAGAAGGCATATTTAAATTAAAATTATTAAAACAAAGCAATCTAAAATATAAACAATCAATGCCATCCCTCCCCCCCCCCTCAGTGGACCATGGTAAAATGTTCAAACTTTGACAGGTCCGCAATGATAAAAAAGTTGGGCAGCACTGCCCAAGATAACTTAAAAACAGTGTTACTCTAAAATTCAACTCAAATGGTAAATTAAAAAGAGTATATTTTATATTTCCTTCATTTATTTCAAATAAATTAGTATTTTATAATATTTCAATTAAAAAGTATAGAAAGCTTATAAAAATTAACATTTGCATTATCAGATGTTTTAAGTAAGGTCTCTAAAAATAGTCTTGTTCCAGCAGTTGCATGTACACTTTGCTAAACTGCTTCTTAGATGGACCAGTGCCAATTTAAACTTATTTAGGGCCCTGGATGCAGAAGATCTACAGGCCCCCTTGGCACAGGAGGATCAAAATTTATAACCAGAAAATCTGGTTAGGTCCAGCTTATCCTGGCCCTTCTGGGTCTCTTCAGGCCCTGGGCCCACGCCACCAATGGATAAATCGGGAATGAGATGGACAGAATGCAAAAATTCTGCATCTGTAGGGGTGGGTAGTCTACTAGATGTATAATTGGTTATCTAGAGATAATGTAAAGCAGCATTACATATATAACTACTCACTAACTTATTTATATAGTGTTTATTAATAGGATTTTTTTTTTTTTGACTTATCCAAAACTACAGTCAACTATTTAATAATTTATTTAACATATCCTAGAATTTTCCAACTGCCATTCATAAGTTAATTGTTCAGCTATGAGATCTTGTTATCACTGCATTTTGATGAAATACATTCTTAAATATATTATTCTCTATATCTATATTTCCCCCAGTATAATCAATCGTTCAAATGCAAATAGACAATACCAAGGAAAAAAATTTACGAACAGTGGTTACATTTAGCTTTTAGAGACAGATATTTGTTCCATTAAAAAATAATTTTTTTTTAACCCAAGATTTTACATCTCAACATAACATTTAAATTCAAGAATTTATATAACACAAGATACATTTAAATAATAACCATCTCAAAAATCACCTTGTTTATTAACCTATTATATTAACCTTATTTTTTTTAATTTATATAACCAGCAAATCAGTATATTAAATTATCGCTTGAGATACAAATTATACATAATATTATGTGTGTACTAAACAATCTCAAAATAGCTGTATGTCTGAGATATTTTTTCAATATTACTTCTCATCTCCACTCCCTATAGCAAAATGATAAACTGAAATTCGAAGTCAATCTAAAGTTGGATTTTAAAAACATTATAAAGGAAAATACAAAATAATTCTTAATTTGATTTATAATAATCAAATGGTGGTCAAAAATAGATTCTGAGATTATTCTGTGACATAGCATCAGCTATGGCAGAGGTTCCCAAACTTTTTTTGTCTCATAGACCCCTTGCCATGTTTTTTGATTTTCGGTAGACCCCTGCTTACTTAATATTGATTTTTTTTTGCAAATTTATCTACTTAAATGTCTTTTTGACAGCTAGTACTACTACTTACTTTAAAAGAATCAAATTTCTAATTATGAATTAAATAAAAATAATTTAATTTAATACATAAAACAACTTTTACAGAAAATAACTCAACAACAAACAAGTGTTTTTATGGAGAGGGATGAATCTGGTGCTTCAATAACAAATTTCAATCTAGTTAGGTTTAACCCTAAATCTCCTTTGTTAGTAAGTGTCCAGTTCCCCTCCTCCCTTCTTTTTTGTTTTTGAGATTGGAAAACTCTCCGAAATTCCCTCTCACTAGAAAAAGCAATTAAAAACTTTCTCACGATATTCCTTAATTCGCGACAAATAACAGGAATGTCTTTTTAAAGCCAAAATTGCTGACATCCATTTTTAAACTTTATTTTAAGATTATTGGGGCCTATTCTGATCAGTTCCTATTGTAATACATCACTTTTTTTTTCAATTTGACTTTATGAATTCATTGCCTATTGTGGTGTTACTATAAAAAAGCAATCTCAAACCTAGTTTCAAAATATGAGTAAGGGCATTTAAATATTGAATGCAAGGTTAAAATGCCCTGACAGATCGTCAGTGACAAATTGAGAAAATTCACAACGTCCAATATTATACTTCTTTAATTTAATTCTGGAAATAAATGCTGAAATGGTCCTTTATGCTGTCATCCAGTAACCACAAATTAACCTCACTAAATTTAGTAATTAAATCAATTAAATTGATAAAATCTGTTTTCCACTAAATAAAAATTTTTTTTTTAAGATTTAAGTCACGATCAGCTTTGATGAGAGCCACTATTATGTAGACCCCCATTTACATATCATAGACCCCCAAATTATTTTTTCTCTGGCGTGGACCCCTTGAAGGTCATCATAGACACCTAGGGGTCTATATAGACCACTTTGGGAATCACTGAGCTATGGTGTAATACTGAATATCTATGAAGAAAACCCATTAAACTCTCTAAACAAATCTCCCTCTGACATAACTACAAAACGAAAATTCATAAATGTACTGTATGCATGTATCCCAAGCAAAATCCATTAAATACCTAAATATCTAAAATATAACTGTGGAATATATATTTCAAGAAGTTCATAAGTGTGCTACAAAATAAGAATAAGACTTGAATAATGAATAATTAATGGCTTCTTGCTTCTACACTTCAGATCAGGTCTTGATTTACACATTTATTTTTAAAAAGTTGGTTTGGCAGAATATTTTTATGAATAAAATGTTGCAAAAAATATTAGAAAATAGAACTATGTGTGTGTGTAATCAATTATAAAATAAAATACATATTTTTCATCAAAAATAAAAGTTTTTAATACATGGTACATTTGTCCTTTAAAATAAATATGATCAATGAAAATCCATAAGAAAAATATAAGAAATTCAGCCATCAAATATATGGAAAGTGATATGAAAAGTCATTAATCTAAAAGAGTTAATGCTTATCTCAAATAAGCAATTATTCTTAAATTCTTCTTTTTTTCATATATATATATAATTATCTATTATAATTATCTCTACTTTTCTCTTTTTACTACAAATTTTGAATCAAAAGGTACTACTTATGCCAATAAAGAAATATGTAATTGTTCAGAGTCAAATAGGTACACATGAAGGTCAGCAGAGCTATGACTGTGAAAGAGGTAAGTGCATAAAGGTTTGTCATAAACTTATGTGTTCATATTCTCCCACAGCATCCACCATGCTTCTCTCAAGATTGGTGAAATTTTATCAGGCATCAGGAACAAGTAGCCAAAAACATATGGATAATGGATGAGACGAAGAATTGCAAATAAATAGAAGGCCGACCAAACACAAGCAAAGGTGGCTATAAAGAAAAAATGTAATACCCAGTGTCATCTGCAGTTTATGGAAACAGTTTCAGCACATTGAATGAATAAAAAGAAAATTTGGACAAGATCGACCAAGGTTTACAATGATGGACGAGAATGGTTGTTTGGGACTATTGGTATGACGACACAGGACTGCTATAACTTTACATGCCCAAGCCATATGCTGCCATTTAAACCCAAATTTACAGTTACCCAAAGGCTTTATGAGTAAGGGCTGAATTCCAGAAGACCTTTTGTTTATATCCTACTCAATGCACACAAGAGAGTTTATTTTGCATGGTGCAGACAAAATGCACCCTGGGCAGATCTCAATGAAGCCTCATGCTTTTTACAGATGGGTTGAGATTCAGCATGAACACCGATTCTTTGCATACTAATATCTGGAAAGAGCTTGGGACACAATATCATACCTCTCCTCCCTTATTAGGGAAAAAGGATCATTTCATCGGTAAAGGTATAAAGGTTTGGGTAGATATTCTATTGCAAAGCTATACACTTGGTATGTGTTTAACAAAGGCTGCCTGATATAGATAAGAGATCTTATAACCCTGTTTGACTTTTCAAGGGCACAGTTGATCCTTGATTCCTGTTAATGAATGACAAGGTTCACATCCACACAGAATTCGGCTAGTTAACAATTATTAGGAAAGTAAAGATATTTGCCCCACTTGGTCAGCCAGCCATATATTTTCTGATATTAATCCTAACAGCACACATGTCTGGGATATTCTTGGGAGAGCAACTGCATCTCGCCATCTGCCTCCAAAAACCATCCTAAAGCTAGAAATTGCCTTGTGGCAGGAGTAGGATCAATTGCCTCCAGACTGGCTGCAAGAAGATCCATTAGACTCAACATCGGTTTCAATGAGGATTTTAGACATCCCTGGACTATGAGCTTTACTGATAACCAAGCATGCATAAAATGACTTTTGAATAGTACAGCTCTTTTTCTGTCACAAATGCATATTTATATCAAATTTCATTAAAACCTGTCCATTATAATTTTTTAGAAATTCAACATAATGTGCAAATAGTATTAATATTGCACACAAGTGTATATATCTGATACCCTGTAAAGATTATTTTAATTTCTGATAAAAACAGATTAAAATATATATTGTCAGATTTAGTGATGCTTTAGAAAGCTTTTCTTTCAATCTTAAAAATACTTAAAGAATACAAGATACTGGTGAACAATTGGAATTAAGTTAAAATTATCCTTTACCAAATCCTTAGATGAAAATTAGATGCAATTTTATACACATATTTACTAAAGAAAATAATTGACTATGTTAACAACTTCCTCAGTTTAAAGACAGGTTTATTTCATATTAAATGAAAATATTTGTCAAAACAACTATTTATAATCACAATCTGATTCGTATGTATATAAAGTAATTAAAGTCTCAGGGAAGCCCCATTTACAAATTTAAAATTATAATTTAAAAATTTTAACATGCAAGAAGTAGACATTTGAATGTGTTAATTACTTTCGCAAAATATACTTAAAATATTTACGTTATTCGTAGATTTAAAAACACTAGTGAAACTATATATATAACAGTGTCGTATACAGAATTCTTTAATAGGGATGAGGGTAATATTTTAAAATACACATGAAAACAAAAGCGATTAGGCGTAGTCTTTAGCCTAAAAATTTTTTTTAAAAATTAGCTTGTGGGGGTTGAATGTCCCAAATATACCCTTGAGTACGCCTCTGATACGAGTATATTTTCATACACCACAATTTAACTTTTAAAAATTAAACAAATATTTCCACTCACATAGTGCCGATAAAATTTTGACAATCTCGGTGTCCCATGAAGATTGAATATTAGTACAGCTTCAATCATAGTAAAAAAGTGTAGTAAGAAGAAAAAATTCAAATAATTAAATATTCAAAAATTAGGAATTGTTTGTTTACATCCAAACAGCGGGAAACTAAAACTGCGGTGCAAAACACAGGACGGAACAGACGAATGTGTCGTTACAGGTGGTCGTCTATGACAAATAAGTGAATGTGCGATGTAAAATAGCGCTACTGCGCATGCTAACAACACAAAATTTGTGTTTTCTTTTCCAATAATTTTTTCTTCAGTGTTCTGATAATGAAGTTTCAGAATGCGCAATTAATTGTCATACTAATTATAGAAAATCGAAAATAATTGCTTCGATAATTAACATAGGTAAAACCAGCTGGCTACTTCATGGGGAAAAAGAAAGCATAGATATAATATTTATTTGTAATGACATATCTCTCAATCTCAATTTTCTATCTCAAGAGCATTATTTCATATAGTTATTTGAGCATCACTATGAGTACCATATTGAGGACACTGAAAAGATTTTAAAGTTTTTCTGTAAACGGGTATTGAGCTCACTGTCGTACAGTAATAAACTAATGAGGAAAATTCTTAAAAATTATGGATGACACAGTATTTCTAAATGGCTAATATTTTTAACTTGAAAATCTTATTTACTTCTTCCATTTTAGTATGCATTAAACGGGATAAATTAAATTACTCTTTGAATCAAAAGCAATCGCAAAATGAGATTTCTTTAATTTTTAACTCTGGCTCATAGTCAGTGCAATATAAAGGCATATCTTCTCAGACATCATTTCCCCTTTTAGAAAATATTGTTGAAATGAAATGGACTATAAAGGGTAATTTGAACTGTACGAGTAGCTAATCATGAATTATCTCCTAACAAAGATGACTATCATTGTATATAAAAAGTATTTTATATAAATTAATATTCTTAGTTGAAATTAAGGCAACGTAGCATAAGTATTTTTGTTTTCGAACTCTCATTTATTCATTCACAATGCATATATTTCCTAGATAATGAACACAATTGTAAGCTATAGGTATAAAATAACAAAGACAATAAGAGAGATTTGTAGCATTTGATAGAATTTATACTCAAACATCTACTCTTACGATTAATAGTCTTGAGGAAAGAGACCATTTATCATCTTCCAATCAATGTCCTTGAAAGAATGAAAAAGATATTTCATAAGAAATTGGTTGCAGAATCAACAACATTTAAATGCGTTACCCAAAGTAATGACACACACACAAACAAAAATATAAATATATTTATACAGCTAACTATTCCAAGTGTTCCAGAACAGATTTGATTGAATGTAACAACTAGAGCAAAAAGATTCTCTCCTTACAAAATTTAAATCCCTCATAATTTCAGCATTGCTGAAATTTAGAAGAAAATTTAATTTACTTGATGATGTTAACTGATTGATATTCGAATTAAAGAAGCTGTACGTTGCAATGTTGATCGATGATGTAATGTATAACCCGTGATTTTGTAAATAGCTTCAGTGCAGCTTGAAACAGGAATGGCTTAACATACAGAATTATCTAGGCGACAAATTTCTTTGATATTTGGCGAGAGCTGTCATTTTTACTAGAGTTTTTGATTGAAAAAGATTATAAATTCTCACACATATATTTATCTTTCTTCCGCAGGCAAATTTCCTTGTCTTGATATGTTTATTTCACAGCAAATGAGTAGTACTTTTAATGAACGGGACATTTTTTTAGAGTAAATTTTTTTAAAAATCGGAATGGATACCTCGTACACCCATCTTATATTTTCTAAATAAGTAAATACGGCGGGAATAAGATCTGTCAGTAGGAAAGTAATATAATTCTGTTCAGTATAAGTGTAAACGAACAGTGCAAATTTCCTTAACAAACAAAATATTCTTTCCTTAGCAAATGAAAATTTATTTCACATGAAGATGTTAAGAATAAAACTAAAATAAATATATTTTTTCCCCCTTTTACTGTTGAAAGTGTAATATTCTCGTAACTTATCAGTCATTTTATTCTGCGCCATTTAATATAAATATTTTTAACTGTCATAGAAAATAGTGATGTTGAAATAAAACTAGTATATAAAATATTTTAGTCTTTATGCTACTTTATTTCAATAATGCTTTATTTAGAATGATTACGTCTAATTCTCTCGGGAAATATATTTATTTTGCGTTAAGTATACTCATAAACATTCATCCAGATTTTAATTGATTTTTTTAATGCTACAGAAATAACTTTAGAATTGAAACAATATTTATGGAGTCTCAAACTTTTCAATTTCAAAAGGAAAGGTTCACAAAGGAATGTTTGACGACATATTTGTTTTTCATATTTATTTATAATTATAATAAATTTTTTTCTATTTTTAATTTAAAAATTATTTCTTATAATTATTTTTGAAACATATTTTTCGAAATTGTAAATGGTCAGTCATGAAATAAAATGCTTCTGTAAGATTAGGCATGAAGCCTATTAATATGTTTTTTTTAAAAAGTATTGTCGCTTACTTCACGCGTAAAATGATTGCAATGCATTTGTGAAAATGATGACGTTTAAAGATGCAAATTTATTTCAAAATGATTCACGTAAATAGCTTCTAACCGTATTTTACGGAAATGCTATTTAAGCAGGGCCAAGTTATCACATTTGGCGATCTATCGCAACACTTCGAAATCTCGTAGAAAAACTCCTTTGATTAAGCCGTTCCGCTTCTGACTCATCAGCTAGTGCTCAGTGAAGGCTTTGAGTCGTCAAACGCCATTTTCTCTCCTTTGTGAGTCGCATATCTGAATGATATCATAAATTTATGACTTCATTATTGCATGAACTTCAGTATCAGCTGTTTGATTTGACACCCATTTAAGGCTTTGAAAAAAAATTAAAAGTCTTTTTATCTTTTATATCGTGATTAAGAAAAGTGTCAGTTTCAGAGTATAATAGGTAAGTGAACGGAGAAAATTACTTTTCCTTAAAGTATAATTAAATTTGTTGCATCTGAGAAATACTGGAAGAAATGTCATTAATTACAAACCTTCGTTATGATTTGTTATTATTAAAATAACATTTTGTTTGTGTGAGATGTCTTTGTTTTGTAGGCGTTGACGACATCTGGTCAATATTTAATTGAAATAACGTAGTTCATGTGCGTATAGTTCGTAACTTAATTAAGCTTAAGTGAAATGCGATGTATTAGGTTTTTTAAGTCTGTGTTGTTTTAAGAATTTTTAATGAATATGGTTATGTTTTAATTGCATAGACAAGAGTTTTAACTGGAACATATATATATCCATACACAAAGAACATGTTATTTATGTACGGTATCATGTCACAATAAACATGTTTATATAAATGTTGGTAGTAATAAAAACTTGCGTTTTTCATTAAAAAATTTTGACATCTAGTATATGCATTTCCCAGAAAATATTGTGGGTATGTTTTTTTTTAAATATTTTCATTTTGTGATTGACGTAAGTTGTCATTATTTAGAATCTCTACTGTTACATAATTGTATATATGTGAAAAGTTGCACACATATTTTCCCTTTTAAATTTACTTTAAAATAACGTGTATGATTATGAAACGGAAAGTTTTCCTCAGTGAAAATTTTTCATATCAAAGAATGCTTAAAATGAATCACAATTTTTAGCAAAATTATGAAAATCTTGGAAAATGCTCATTTAGCCCCATAAGTGTCTTTCATTTCTCTTAAAAAATACTTCTTTTCCTTTCCCTTTTCTTCTTGAAGTGTTTAGGAATAATCTTATCTGGGATTAATAGTTTTAAGAAAGGAAAGCAATTATTTAAGTATTGTTAAAATAAATGTGGCTTTTTGAATATGATAGTATTAAGATATTATTAAAAATATGGGCTATGTATAGATTATAATGAATCTTATTTTTTTATGCGTTGGGGCAACATGGACAAATATATCAATTTAGTTCTGATCATGTGATGACTTCTGTAACAAAAGGCATCTATAGATATGTTTGGGTTTAATGTTTCAACATGATTAACATTAAATAACTATTTAGTTCATATACTTGAGAACAGAACCATTGATTATTTTACTTCATAATTTATTATAATATAAAGATTCTTGTGATGCAAGTCAAACTATATTTTTAAAAACATTAATTTTAATATTTCTAAATTGTTGGCTCCAAGTAATGCTTATACATTTCTTGTAAGCTTTATGGAATCGTCTGCTTAGATGCATAATTTGTAATGTTTTAATATGTATTTCCATATTCTTTGAAATTTAAATGCATTATTTTAAAATTGATGTTTTCTTAGTTCTGCAGTGACATGGCTTCAAGAAAAAAGGTTCTTTTGAAAGTAATCATACTTGGAGATAGTGGGTAAGTAAATTTAAAAATATAAATTGTAAAATAATAAAAAAGGATATGAATTTATGAATTGGTTTTCCTATTCCTTATAAACTTCTCAATTTCAGAGTTGGTAAAACATCTTTGATGAATCAGTATGTTAATAAGAAGTTCAGTAATCAGTATAAGGCAACAATTGGTGCAGATTTTCTAACCAAAGAAATCATGGTAGATGACAGATTAGTGACAATGCAGGTAGGTTATTATTTTGTATTTTTTGTAATTTACTTTTAAATTGTAATTAGCTGCTTTTTTTTTTTTCTTTTGGCTAATCCAAGCTGCAAAAAATACATTTCGACTGAGTAAAATTTAATTTGTAAGTAGTTTGCTGGTTTGAGTTGATGATCAATTATACAAAATGAATAAATTGCAATTTTTAATATCCCATAAAAATTTGCATTACACTAAGTAATTATACCCTTTTTCTTCCATTTTTCTGTCTTGTCTAAAATTAAGTTTGTCTAAGTTCTTTGTAAATTAATGTAATTTGTAAGTTCTATTTGATTGAAATTTTCTGATGTTTCGTGTCTTAAAAATGAAATTTTATTCATTCTAATTGGATGGAATATGAATAGTCTTCTGTAATAATACATCAAGTTATAACAGTAAAATCAGAGTTAATTTAATTGTGAATTGTTGGAAGAGTAGATTCAATTTCTTTAAAATCTAATAAACATTTTTGTTTAATTCCACTTAAGGAAATTCTTAAAACATAAGTATCAGTATTAACAAAAATTTCTTCATAAAATTGGTATTATTAACGAACCTTCTGAATATTTAGTATTGCAATCTCCAATCAACCATGTACAGTACAAATTTTTCTGAAGCTTTAACTACTTCTAAATTATCTAGAATCCTTAAAATGGTAAAAAATTTCAATGTTTTTTTTTCATATTCATATCAAGAAAAAATCTTTTTTCATAATGGAATAATAAAGAAATTGAAAAACTAAAGATGTTATAAAATTCTGAATTTAATATTTCATGTTTTTAATAGATTTTGTTACAATATTAGAATTTTTAATCTGTCTGATATTTGAAAATTAATTAGTTTCTGTTAATTATTCACAAATCTTTTCTATTTGATTGATCGAAATCCTAAAAGGGAGAATTTTTTGTATGAGCTTGTAGGGTCTTTCAGTTTTTATTTTATCTAGAAAACCCAACTATAAATTGAAAGGGAAACTCTTAGATCATTAATTGAAATTTATAATTGTTTTAATACAGAATTAAAACATTAAATATTTTATCAAATCTTACTGTAAAACATATTTTCTTTTGCTGATTTAAAAAATGTGAAAGTTTTAGCTGTTTATTTGAATTTTTTATAATTTTAAGTTTTTGTTATTTTTTTTTTTCAAAAAAATTATAACAATTTTATTTAATTCTAATTTTATCTGATGAAATTTTTAATAGAAAATGTATGATGAGGAAGTAAGTTTTTGTAATTTACCTCTTAACTAAAATGTCTGAAGTAGATCTATTAATTATCCTTTTGGAACTGTTAATAATTGAAGTAAGTTTTATTGCATTTCTTGATGTTTTGTCTAATAAAATTGATAAGTGGGGAATTGATATACTTTTGAGGTTTTTAGAAGTTAAAAGGAGAAAAAAATGTAGGTATTTAGTTCCCAAGTTAGGAATGAAGTTGGTAGTATCATGTATAAAGAAGTATCTGTTTTATTCTGAGAAATAATTAAAATTACCACCAGTTAAATATAAATATTGATCCTCTTCTATCTGATTATAAACACAGCTAGTTAAAAATTTGCATAATTTCTAGTTTTAAAACTAAATCATTCGTTAATTACATGTTTTGTTTCAAAATTATTTCTGATGAGCAGGGTCTATTTACTTCAAAAAATTATCAATCTACTTCAATATGAGCTTTCAAATTTTCATTCATTTTGGAAATGTTTTACAGATAGTTCAACTTTCTTGTCTTTTATATTTTAGTGTCATATATTACAAAATAGTTCCAATATTTTTAAGCAAAAATTTCTGAAATAAAAAAAAATTTGCCTATTGCAGGGATAAAACTTTCCTCTTCAATTTCATTAACCTATAATCAAAATTAAAATACCTAAAACTAAGCAAAAATTATACATTTGCAAATCTATTTTTAAGGTTTTAGAAATCTAGATCCTTAAAGGTTATGTAAAAAAACGTGAAGTACTATGCAGGTGTTATGTACCAAATATTTTGGTATGAAATTATTTTGAAGAGGACTTGAAAGCTGTGTGTTGTTTCTAATAAGAATAGTCAATGTGTTATAAATCGATTAAATTATTTGGTACATCTTGTGAAATGCAAGAAGTAATTTTTTTCTTTGAAAATACTTTTCTGATTTCCTTTGGCCAGCTGAATGCCATCGTTGGTTTGGCACAGGCCTTCTTCGCCCAAGTTTGCAGGTTCAACACCTGCCCGTGTTCAGGTATTTTCATGGTACAAAAAAATTGACCGTGCCCATGTTGTATGATTATGTTGCATGCTAAAGATCCCTAGAGGGCCTGTTTGGCTTAGGTGCTCTCTGAAAAATTAAATTCCAAGTTCAGTTTTGCATCATCAGAATTTAGGTGCCTCCCTCTGTTGTGGAAACTGGGCATAAAAAAATTACACTGTGGCAATTGATATCCATGTATACAGTGCCACACTTAAAAAAGAAGGTTGTAACATCTCTTTCAAGAATGTAAAATTATGCATATAATTTATTCTGTCATTTTAAGCAAATAGGCTGATTTCTTCCTTTTTTTATATACTTGCAATTTTGAAAAAGTTTTTTAAAAAATTAAGTGTTTTTATTGCTGATTTTAAGTTCAGTTTTCTTTATATAATAACATTTATGAACCAAAAAAAATTGATTAATCTAATGGAAAATATTTTTTTATCACTTAGGAGGATCATTTTCATTGTGGACATCTAGTTTTAATAAATTTTTCTTGTAGATGTTTGTTAGAAAGTCTGTTATTCCTGAAAAAAGAATGTAGTGAATTTGGGGGTTCAATAATAACTTTCACCTATTAATTTTGCTGCTGGAGCAATGAAAATTCAACACAAAGTTCCTCTGAACATTTTTTTTTTTTTTAATAAACAAGTGTTCGAATTTCTGAGTTTAACCCTTTGATGGTTAGGGAAACGAGAAGTTTTCGTTTACTTAATTCGCGCAGCATTACGAGTAAACAGTAGTCTCGAAAGTGGCAGCTGTTTTCTCCAGCCGTTCTTCCGAAAATGTCACCCTTCTCTGGCGATGCCGTAGATAGCTCGCCTCACGCGTTTTAAAAATTTCTTAAAGTATTTGTAGTACATAAATAACAGTTTTTACATACTTTAAAATAATTAATAAATGATAATTATTAAATAGTAAATTATAAATGATTATAATCAATTATATAAATAATAATAGTTGATTATAAATATTAGACAAATATTAAATTGAAAGGACTAAATAAATACAACTAATGTAAAACTTTATGAAGCATTTAAATACAGTAATTACCTAAAAATCTTTTTGTGTGTGATATACTTTAAAACATGGAATTGCACATAATGGGGCATTACAGTCTTTGCAATAAGTACGTGTTTCACGGCGAATTCTTTTCCATGCCCACATCGCCAGTAAAACTAAATCGACTAGGAGCGTGAGAACTTGAATTAATTTTACACCACTTCCGAACACATGAAAAATCTTCCTCATCGCTTGAATCGTCTTCTGAGCTTGATATACTGTGAACAAAGTCTTCATCAGACTCAAAACTTGATAAGCTTTCTGTATCACAGTCAAAAACATCATCATGATTATGTAACTTTCGCTTTTGAGCCATTTTACTTTACAAACACCCTAAAACACGGGCCAAAATACGCATAAGAAGGTAAAAAAAAAAATCCCCCTTCATTGTGAAAAGAAATTTATGGAACCCGTACTGCCATCTGTAGGCAGTAAAACTAACTAAATTTCGCGAGTCGGAATCATTTGTAACATAATCGGTGCAGAATAATAACGGTGAACGAGCTCAGCTCGTCGGCGCGCATTGGGGAAAATTTTCGCTACGCGAGTAGTGCTCGTTTCTAACCATTTCAGTCAACATTTTGCCCACGAGCAAAACTCGTTTGCGCGCATTATGAAGCAAGATTCGATTGCGAGCTGAACTCGTTCATAACCGTCAAAGGGTTAAATATTGGCTCTGAAATAAGATTCTGAAAAATTAAATGTTATTGTATAGTTAAATTTTTCAGAATTGATAATATTTTATTCAATTGTTAAATAAAATTATTTTCAATCGTAATATAGTTTTGATTTTGTTTTTCTAGTAATTTCTTTGTGATGTTGCAATTTTCTTAGATTTAAATTCTGGGGACTAAAATTTATTAATATTTTTAGATTTGGGATACAGCCGGTCAAGAAAGATTTCAGTCCCTTGGAGTCTCGTTTTATCGTGGTGCTGATTGTGCTGTTCTTGTGTATGATGTTACATCTCCAAATACTTTCAAGTCATTAGATGGATGGCGTGATGAGTTCTTAATTCAAGCTTGCCCTCGGGATCCTGAAAGCTTTCCTTTTGTGGTAATTGGAAACAAGATTGATCTGGAAAATCGAGCTGTGAGTACATTTTATTAGTTTTCATAAAATGTAGTACTTGAAGTGTTTCTAATGTCAAGTGTTGGAATTTTGTTCTGTATTCTGTTTAATTTTTTGAAACTGAAAAAAAGCCTTACTTTATAATTATTAATGTAAGAATTAGTTAATGGGCCATGGTAACTGAATGGTTGAGGTAGCAAACTTGTGGCTAGCATTTCTATCAGCTGATGGCTCAAAGCCTGGTCTACTAAATATCTGCCTTGTTCAGGGGCACCATCTATTGTGGTTTAAAGTTCTCATGTTGGTGTGGAAGTTTGGAGAGTGGCATGCTAGCTTGTGTCATCCTGGACTCTTTTCGGAGATCCATTGCCGATGGCTCCATTTTAACTTCTGCGTTCAGTGTTAATAAACAATCTATCATGTTAGAAATATTTATTCTTGCTACATACAAAACTTAAGCTTCATCAAATACCCTTGTGCTAATTTGCTGAATCTTAATGAACTTTTGACATCTAAAAAAAAAGAAATTTCCTTAATATTTCAAATGTTTTGTTTGAATTGCTCAAATAACGCTTTCATTATTTTATGTAATATTTTATTCTTTATACTAGTAGTCCCTTCTTTCATCATAATAATTTGAGAATTTATATAAGAAAAAGGATTTATGCTTTTCAGATTCTTCCAATGTTGTACTAATAGAAATTTATAAAGTGATTTTGTTAAAAGGCATGTTATTAAACAGCCAAAAAAATAAGTTATTTGTAGATACCATTACATTTTTAGATTTCAAGTAGTTAATTTTTAATTGTGTTTTTTTGCTATCAGTATAAGTACAATCTGTGGCATGAATTAACTTTGAAATCAGGATTGCACAGTATTTTAAAATTGATCGCGAATGACTCCCAAGTACAAATAAAATCTGATAATTTTTCCCCTAAATTCTTTTTTTTAATAAAAATGCTATTTTATTTACAGTGTTCTAAAATTAGACCAGTATTTGCTTAATATATTTATAGGTTTTTTAAAGCTTGTTTTCAGAGTAAAATTTGGGTTTTTGTTGTATTGAATTGTTTTTAGTGAATTTGTATGTGGATTTCATTTGACTAATCTTAAAATTATACTGTGTGCTGTCTTTAGTTTTTGTTTTTTAATTATTATGCTGCTCATAAGATACTTACATTTTGTTGATAATGTGTTGAATTAAATGTTAAACTAAAGTTGTTTTATGTAGCGAAATAACAGGTATATTGTGTTTGTTTTGTTATAGATTTCGACAAAACGTGGTCAAGGCTGGTGTCAATCCAAAAACAACATTCCCTATTTTGAAACATCAGCAAAAGAAGCTATAAACGTGGAGCAGGCTTTCCAATGTGTAGCAAAGAATGCCTTAGCTCAGGAAACAGAAGTGGAACTGTATAATGATTTTCCTGACCAAATTAAACTCACAAATGAACAGAAACCCAAATCAGATACCTGTGCTTGCTAATGATAAATATTTCTTTGAATTTAAAGGGGGTAAGTTGGGAATTGATAAAAAGTTTTTGAGCCTTCAAAATTTAAAAATTAGTTTAGTTTACAATGATTTTAACTTTATCTTGGCCAAGAGGAACTGATTTAAAAAAAAAAACAAATTTGTTACTTACTATTTAAATGTGTTATCTATATTCCTTAAATTCAAAATGCACCATTTCAGTACTATTGTGCAAATATTGATGTTCTAAGAATTGTTAATGTATTCTAGCAATAACCAAAAAATGTTTACTTGCTACTGGCAGCTGGGATATAAAAATGCTGCAATGTAAATTATGTATAGAAGGGTTTATTGTAAGAGCAATTATATATCTTCCCTATATACATATTCTTAAAAGTATAACTGTAAAATATAGGTAGAATGTTCCAATGAATTTAAGTTATTTCATTTAGAAAAATGCTAACATTTAAACGTGATTGTTTTTCTCATAGCAGTGGTGTAGCACTTATGTATTTACGTTTAGTGAAAATGTTTTGTTTTCTTACTAGTTACTATTTAAAAAAGAATGACCTGTAGTGAACTTGCTTCTAAGTGTGATTATGCAAAATCTTAAAACCATATTTTCAAATATTTAAATGTATATTTTATAAAATAAAGTTTTGCAGATGTGTAATAGTGAATATATTTTTAACTTTGTGTTTTTCAAGAACATCCTGTTCTTTTGACTTTTTTATATGATGTCTTTTATGTATAATTTCTGGAATTGCTGTCTTGTATCAATGATAAAATCTTATTAAAATTTCAAATTTCTGAAAAATATTTAAATAGTGCTTCTGTTTTTGAACAAATTTTCATTTGACTAGTTTGTAACATGTACTTGTTTGTACTTATGAATTAAAACAATATTTACTTTTAACTGTTGCTTGGGGGAAATATTAACTGATTTATAGGTGTAAAAAAAAATTTATGAATGTGTATTAAAAATACCTTGATTCTCAAATACTATCTTATCAGTTTTTCTTTTCAGTATTTTTATAAACATTTAATAAAAAAATTAAAAAAAAGGATAGGCTTTTCTATGATACAGTGAATATTTTTGAACAAATTAAAAGATCCTTAATGCAACAAACTTGTAATTCTTTTAAGAGTAAAAATACATTTTAACTATAATCTTAATCATATGTCAAGTGTTTGTTTCTCAGTCTACATTTTTATTTGTTCAAGTTAAGTGTTTTAATGCAATTTGTACCATTTAAAATGAATTTCTTAGAATAAATGTAGTTAATGTTTGTGTTTTATATAATTGAATCTTATTGCTAGCATTCATCATGTGTATAAGAAAACAGCTAACAGATTAATTTTCTAAAACAAATTACGACCATCGCACACAACAAAAATTATTCATTAAATTTCAGCTTAAGAAAAAAAAAATATACAACGGTGAATTTTTACATCAATATGTGTTTATCAATCATTTTATTTGAAAGAAGTATGAGATTAATTATAATAACTTAGCTAATTTGTAGACTAAATAAACTTTTTTTAATCAGTGGCCCAACAACAACGAAAAAACATAAATTTCACTATTTTCATAAAATTGCGACTAAAAAATATCATTAATTTTTAAGCAATGAATATTTGAACCTGCTTTTAAGAATAAGATATTGGGGGGGGGAGAGAACCCGAAGTTAAATAGCTTATCTGTGCGCATTGGGACACACAAGCCACCAACGAGAGTCATTTCTTTAAATGTTGTTGTTGCTAATGCCACCTGTCTGATGAAGTCAGATCAAGGCCCACGAAATTCATCATGACATCGGGCTATATTGTACGCCTGTTGTTAGCCGTAGATTTGAGCACTATGCAGGTGACAGTACGATTTGGCTCGGTTCCACCCCAATTTTGAGGGAGAACACCCTGGGAGTGGTAAGGGGCTTCCTACTTTCCCCCTTCCACCAACCTCACGAGAGGACTTGCGGCTCGACGGCTATTTAGAGTGCCCCCAAGCCGCGAAGGCACTATACATTTACAAACATCCATGCCTTCTCAGGGATTCAAACCCAGGCCCTACGGCACAGCAGTCAGCGTCGTTAACCACTATACCGGATGGGCGACATTTCTTTACATACATCACTGGAGTATCAATATTTTTGCTTATTACTTTCATTACACAATAGACTATCCCTTATGTGTATGACACGGTTTACGCAGATGTTGTCATAAACAGTTACTAGGGTGGTCTGATAAATACCCAGCCTGTGACCTACAGATGGCGGTAGTTGTTTGAAAAATATCACTGTATTAGAAAATAAGCAATCTATAAAGCATACGTTTTAAGTTTGAAGACGGACGTTGTTTAGTATTTGTTTGGCAGCCATCAATTGTGAACGTTTTCAGTGAATTCGTGAAAATGGAGAAAACTGGTCATCGTTATGCGATACAGTACCTCTATTTAAAAGACCTCAGCTCAACAAATATATATATATATATATATAAAGGCTGAAATAGATTCTACTCTGGGGGTGTGAGTCTGCTCCTTCATTTACAGCAGTAAAATATTGGGTAGCAGTGTATAAACGAGGCAGTACGAGCATAGCAGAGGTCGACAAAATGAGGTGAAAAAAATCCACAAAGCGGTGCTAGATGATCTTCGAATGAAAGTGTGCGAGCTAGCAGACATTTCAAAAAGTGCAGTACATCGCATATTATATGAAAATTTGGACACGAGAAAGCTGTGTGCAAGATGGATGCCACGTTTGCTCACTAGCGAAGTTTCACAGCAACAAAGCAGATTTTTTGCGCCGTTTCATAACCATGGGTCCATCACTTAAACACCTGAGACAAAAGAACAATCAAAACAATGGACTGAAAAGGGAGAACCAGCTCCAAAGAAGGCGAAGACCGTTCCATCTGCGGGTAAGGTCATGGTGTCTGTTTTTTGGGATGTGCGTGGGATAATTTTCATAGACATCTTGAAAAAGGAAAACTATCAACGGAGAGTATTGTGCGAACTTATTGCAACGTTTGAGAGAAGAAATCAAGAGAAAATGGCCGCATTTGGCTAAGAAAGTGTTGTTTCATCAAGACAATGCACCTGATCACAAATCCGTTATTGAAATGGTCAAAATTAATGAATTAAAGTTTGATTTGCTACCTCAAGCACCTTATTTGCCAGATTTAGCCCCCTAGGATTATTTTCTATTCCCAAACTTGAAAAAAATGGCTTGTAGTGATGGCGGCAGTTAATGACTATTTTGAGGAGCAAGACAGTGGAAGATCATAAAAAATAAATAAAACGTAGTGGAGGGGCGGGGACGAGATTTACGGAAAATACAAGGCCATTTGTGAAATAAAGAAAAATTGTGCCATAGCTTGATAAAAACTGGCTCACGGATTTTACATCTTTAAACTAGACTGCTCATTAAAACCAAGTTACGAAAAAGCGTCTTTAAAATGAAAACTGATTAATCCGTACAATCAGGGACGTCTTAAGACTTCTTGAGGCCTTGTGCTCCTAAACAAATGTAGCCCCCTCCCCCATGACAGTATAAAAGCAGACAATTGTCAAATCAATAACCCGAAACAAATAAATGTGCATGACTTAGAATTGCACAAACCGGCTCGACCGACTGCCGCTCTTTGACTGAATGAGTAATGGTGTAGGCCTGTACATGGATGACGGTATCACATGTAGTCAGTAGACGCATATCGTCCGAAATTTCCAGGTGTTCGAAGAATACAACCGGGGGAAGCATTTGACCGTTGAAATTATTCAAATAATGATCTTATTAAGGCTGAGCTGAGGCCCATGCCTTAAGACGCATCCCAGCGTACAATGTCTAAACTAAAATAACGTTGAAAATGAAATTATGACTATATAAAATTAAAGAAAACAATTTAAAATATTTTAACACTGATTAAACATAGGAACATAAAAATTCAAGTAAGTTTGAAATTTTAGAAAAACTACCACTTTTTCGAATATTTGTAACTTCACTTTCAATTGATACAAACTGTATTGTTCGTCAATTTTCAAAAGGAATGCAGAGTGAATACTAATGCTAAATTTAAAATAATCATTCTTACTGGTTTATTTTAAAATATACCTGTTTCCCACTTAATAATATCCTATTTAAATTATCTCCAGATGGAGGCATCTGCTATTGCGAGTAATATTTTCCAAGGATCAACAATGCAATCAAATATCTATGCCATTAGTGGCTTATAAACATCAAACACTCATTATTGCATAGCATTGTCCAACATTCCTTTAAAAAATTAATTATATATATTTTCCCTTCATCTTCCAATATTTATACTCGGCATAATTTTACGAGTGGTCCAGGGAAGTTGAACACCCTTGACCTAGGGACTGAACTAAAAGCGGCAAATTTTTTAAATATTAATTCAGTGTTTTTACACATTTTTAGAAGCAAATATTTAGGTACATAAAAGCTAACATAAGATGTAAAGTTTTGATTAAAAATAAACATAATGGGGAAAAATAAATTTAAAAATTTTTAAATATTAGTTTAACTATAGTCTGAGAAATCAATTATAGAAACTGAAGAATTCCTATTGAAACAAAAACATTACATAAATACTTTTCTGTTACTGAAGTTACTTTATATTGTAAAGGACTGAAGAACTAAACCCTTTTGGCGAGAGTGTGCAACAGAAATGCTGAATTCAGTGCAGAATGGCAACGCTGAGAAGAGAAAAAAAAGAGCGAGATGTATAATAGAACTTTAGAACATATAGCTTTAAAAATTTAGCGTTTGTAAATTTATGACGACCAGTATTGTGATCAATATGCGAGAGAAATTAATAAACCAATTTTGGTCTAATACAGTCTTTTCCATGAGAAAATCTACACGCTACCACTATTCACACCATATTGCAATCTTAAGAAGTCTCCAAAATTGAAAGATACTTACAAGAAAAATAAATTCTTGTACTTCCTAAAAAGATCAAATATTTAAAAAATATTTTCAGATAAAACATGCCCATGTTGAATTTTTTTTATTCAAATGGATCATAACCCTGAATAAGAGAAAATATTTTAAAACCAATTCAAAATTATCTTCTGTTATGAATAAAACATATTGGTGATAATTAAAATAAAAGGAACAAAACTGAAGTGACTATACACATTAATTATATATTACAGATATATAATTTTAAAGTTGGTGCATACAACTTAAATAAAAGTAATTAAACTCTTATTTTCTCCAGTTTAGATTAAATATTCAATATATAAAAGTTTATTTTAATACATCACAAAAATATACAAGAACAGGAAGAAAAATAAGAATTACAATAGTACTATAACAATTTTTTTAAGTAAACTGTGAATGAATATTATAAAACTCTTAATCTATAAACTTTTTCCTTTGAATGTTAAATTTCCTCTTAATTTGATAATATTTAGTTTTAAAGGAACAAATTAAATTTTAATTAGTGCATAATCAAAAAAGTTACCTGTTGGTTATACAATTAGTTTATTTTTTAAAACCAATGTTTGATTTGAAAAAATTAATAAAAAAATGTTGAATCACTAAATTTATATATTAAAAAATCTTATCAGAATCAACACAGATTGAAAGATGATTATTGTCCTATCAACTAATATGACAGTTAAAAAGTTATGTTAATGCTCTTCAAAATTTACTACAGAAGGCAAACCAGAACTTTCTCATTCAGTCTTTTTTAAGACTAATATTTTCCTTAGGCATTCTAAAATAGTAATGGAGAATGGTTATTTAAATAGTCACATGTAGTAAAATGTTTCTTCATGATTTTAAAGTTTGCAATGAAAACATTCCCAAGTAGTTGTTACAGAAAATTCTCACACTAAGATTAACATGTAGGTAAGGAAATTACTTAAAATAATTTATAAAATTTAAAAAAATGTTTCGAAGTGTTTTAGTGGATTTTATGGTTTAAAGTTACTTATTAAAGTGAGAAATGGAATACATTCCAGAAATAGGATAAAACATTATTTAAAATTTATTAAGGTATACACCTATATTTGAGATACTTTCAATACCCCATAAGCAATTAAGAAAATCAATTCAGTTATAAGAAAGGTACTTATTATTTTAAGATCACTAAAGCAACATAATTCCAAAAAATATACTTTTGAACTAATAGCTTCTAACCTAAAGTCATGAAGTAGTAACGGAAAAGAAAATTTTTGCTACAACTTAAAAGAAAAAAACTTTATCTCTATATTAAAAGTAATAAAACCTGGAATATCGTACTTGAAATTCAACATTTAAAAATGTTCAGAATATAGTTTTGGCAAAATTTACAGAACAGACAAAATTATTTGCCTTCTTATATATAAACTAGGCATATTTTTTTGTATCAAAATATAAAGCTAAGTTTATTTACAAGGAAAACAAATTTAGTATGATCTGACATTAAAAAATATACATGAACTGTTTAGAAAGTAAACTTATTACAAATATTGACCAAATATTTTTTGGAAATTCATGAATTTGTGAAGCAGCATTTGATAAACATCAGATGACTTAGAATGTGAATTTTCTAAGAATACATATGCATTTTTATTCACAAAGGCAAAGTCTACAATAAAGCTGAAAAAGTATCTCAACAGTCATTCAATACATCTGCATTTCCAGAAATTGATATGGACAAATGTGCAAACTGAAATCTTAAGGGGTCTCAGGGGTGTTAAAAATGTTTCGAGAGCACAAAATATGAACAATTTTCGACTAGAAATAATTCTTTGAGGTTAAAATGAAATAATTTGATTCTTTTACACATTTTTTATAAAGGAATAAAGTTTCAAAAAAGTATAAAATGTCTAAAATATAATCATAATTTTAAAAATAATAAGCACATAAATATAAGAAAAATTTTTGTAAGAAACAAATAGTAAGTTTTACGACGCGCATGATATTTTCTGAAATAATAATTCTAATTACTAGCAATAAGTTGATTTATAAAGTCAAATATATCCTTATTAGATGGTAGCGATTAGATATAAAAAGAATAAAAAATAATATTTTTTTAAAATAAAAAAGTAAATTTTTAAAATTTTTTTCAAAAAATTTAATTTTTTGAAATTTTTCAAAAAATTACAAATATGTAATACTATAAATAGCTAGGATTTAAAGATTATGATAGAGTTTATAATTCTGTAAAGTTTTATGCATCAAAGTATGATAGTTTTTGAAACGCAATGCGCGTAAGTGAAAGAAACACAAACTGAGAAAAAAGGCTTTAAAGTTTTAAATTGAATTTGAGAAAATAAATTTTAAAACTTACATGCTAAAATGCTCCAGGATCATAGGATATGCCTTCCTGTTGCTCAAACAGCTCAATTTCTGTACTCTTTTTTATTTTTTTATCTCTCCAAGCTTCAAACGATGACGTTGAGCTCCTCTTTCTTGACGTAAAGATTCAACGATTGTCACGTTCAGCCAGGGACACACAAACATTTTTGTTAATTTTTAAGCCAAATTTCTCTAAAATAGTAATAAGTATTTGATTTCCATCATTAAAAATGCTGGTTGCTAGATTTGCAGCAATCTCTGCAATCTGAAGGCTAGAATCAATCGTCTTCGAACAAAACTTCCAGATTAATGAATTTAAACTTTCATTAGGATTCTGTGTCTTACCTCCTAAGCATTCCTTCAGGAGTGCCAGATGAGATAAGTCTGCAAATACAGGCTTAATTACATCTCGAACAGCTTTCGCAACTGAGGGTTTGTGTTTATAATTTTGTAAATTATTATTAATTGCGGCATTATACTTACAATATGTATTTGGATTTGTAGGACAAAATCAGTGCATCGGTTCATCATCGGTGCTGCAAGAATGACCCCAAACAGCCCAAATGGCTTTCCGCATTTCCTTTACACTAGTAGAATTGCATCGAATAGCATTACCATAGTAATGCGCAAGCTTATCAATAAAACTATCAGTTAACCTACCTTTACCGCCTATAGTTTTACCATCAGATAATTTCTTCTTACCATATAATAATTTAAGCTTCCTAAGCCTTGTACCCATTCTCTTTTGCACATGGCCAACACATTCTATTTTCTGAATAAGATGGCATCGCCGTATGGATTGTTTTCAGAAAGGGCATTGAATGTTTTTGTGTCGCCATCTCCTATGTAGTTCGAATATTTCAGGTTGTGAAGCTTTTCTGATCGATTAAAAATCCTCAACATCCCGTCAACCTCCATCTTACCAGCAGAGCCAGAATAATTTTTTCTACGTGAAATCTTATGCGCTCTTTTCCATTTATTGTACTTGATACCAAACTTTACCCCTTTATAACTGTCGCTTCATTTGCAAAATGAGGACACTTCCCTATCCAAAACCTTACCTGTTTCGGCCCCATTAGAGTACATACTCCAATCAACGATGAATGTCCTCTCGTCTTCCAGGTCCCATCACCACTTACCGTTAAAATGTTATCAGGTAACGAAGAATTTTCTTCGACAGCTGCCCTGTTCATGCTTTCTTCGGCGACTTCCTTCATAACAAGTGAAAGTTTATTATTAATAACATCATATGATTTTTGTTCAACAGGATTAGGAAGACTCATTACAGAACAAAAGGTTTTTAATGACTCTAAACCTTGACCTATGCATCTCATTGCTAAAATAGATCTTCTGTTAATTTCTGGAGCATTATTTTTATTCCCAATGTTTTCACAGCTTGAAAAAGTACAAATACTCCCACAGTTTTTACAATGTATTTCAAAATTCGAACATAAACCACAAGTGGATTTTTCATTAATTGTTAATGGTTTATGACATTTTAAACAGCATGATACTGACAAAATAGAGCTAAAGGTTGAAATAAAATCAAAAATACGATATTCTTTGAAGTTTTCACTTACCTTAACAAGATTTGACTTTAACGAAGTCTGAATTCCTGAAAGTTTTTTACTAGAAGCATTTTTCATTTCGGCACACTTACTTGTACTTTTCAATTCTGCACACTTCCTCGTATCTTTCATATCTGTAACATGTGAGTCCCTTACCTTTAAATATTTATTTCCTCTACATCTTTTGTTGGGGCGATTGACCAACGATTTTTTCAGAATAAAACAACACATATCTTCGATTTAGATAAGCGTTTTAAAAAAACGTGTACTAAAGTAAACACAACAGAATCAAAACACGGCAGAATGAATGTGTTGAGTTGCAGGCTTCCTTCTGATCAACTCAAGCGCTTAAAATATTTCATGAGGCTTATTAAAAACAGAAAAATGAAAGGTATGCCTAAATTTAAAAATAAATGGGCGTGGCATGTGTCCATTTAAAAGTTGTTATGACTAAATTGCTGTTTGCAATTTTTTGAATAACTTTCGAAGTTTTTAGAGTATTGTCACGTGGTTAGTATCAAAATGTTCAGAAAAAAATGAAGAACAAGATATATTTTTTTCGAAAATTCGAAAAAAAAAAATTGTTAACACCCCTAAGACCCCTTAAGAGAGCTCCTGAATGTTTTTGCGGTATGTTAACGATTATTCTCTCTAAAACAGTATGATTCCAGTTTTCAATCGAGTACAAAGCATTCAGCGATGTATGGGGAAAAATTAATTTGAAACTTGAATAATTTCAGCCAAGAAAATCAAAATAAATGATCAGTCAGGCGTTTACTTGCAAAATTAAAACAGGGAATTTGGCTGAGATGTACAATTTAGGTCATCCAGAAAGAAACATCCGATTTTTAAGTATGTTTGTATGAGAAGTCGGAAATGTGATTATAGGAAGTTATTAAGTAGTATTTATCCATTCAATCGTCTAAAGCAGGGGTTCTTAAACTTTTCAGGGTGGTGACCCCATTTTTTGTACAAAAATTTTGTGTGACCCCATAAACATTGCACGAAGCTTACACATGCTTGGGTACTTCTTTTATTGGTAGTATATTATTGTTTTGCAGTAATAAACATCCGCATTAAGTTTTTATTTTGAATGTGACGATATGGAAATTTTAACAAAAATATGTAATCACATGGTAAATAATACATAAACTATGTATATATAACCTGTTTATTAAGTGTAGAGATTTTGAGTTCATTTCTGAGATCATCACATTTTATTAACAACGGCTTATGCAAGATTTGAGCATCAATGGGGAAAATGTGCTTGATTATTTTTAACTATGCTATTAAATCTTCGAACAAGAGTAGACACTGATGATCGATACTCGGATTTTATGGTTGTTAAAGACGAAAATATATATATATATATCGTCTTACATAAATAAGTTGTAGAAAAAGGCATTAAGAAATTATTAATAATGACGAACAAGTTTATATTTAAAAAAATTATATATATATATCAAAAATCCTAAAAATTTTGCCGACTACAGCTGTAAGTCACGTGACTCATAGTTTAAGAAACACTGGTCCGGAAATAGAACCGGTAAATTGCGATTAGGTTTTTTTTTTTTTTTGCTTTAAAGGTTGAGATGTAGTTCACGCTAACGTGATAGAAATTTTAAAAACAATCTGGATTGCTCCATGTACCAATTATGAATAATTAAAACTAACATTTTTATTTTTACCAGTTATTTAAAAAATGGTCTAAATATATGTAATTTAATTTTTTTAAATATAAAAACTAGGGCTGTTTATTTACTTAGAGAGAATATAAAAGTATTCAGGAGTGAGTGTTTGGGTTTATAGCGCAAGTGCCAAATCTGGCTTAACTGCTCCAAACATTTGTTAAAGTATGAAAACTGTGAGAAATATCTAAAAATATTGATAACGCAGCTTTTTAGTGAAAGTTAAAATATCAAACCAAGTATAAAAATCGTATTCTAATGATAAAAGCAAACAAATTATGGTGGGGAATCTTCCCCCATCAAGTCAAACAAGATCTTAAAATAACGGATAGGGTTAAAACAAAGGAATGTATAAAGCAAAGATTAAATTGAGATATGACGACTTGTAATGTAATCATCAGAGATGCAGGGGTGTTTGTGCTCCGGGGATCGTCGTTCAAAAGGAATTAGGAATAATAATGAATTATTTATTTTGGTCTGGGTAATTTTGTTTGCTTTGAAAGCAGAAAACGCAAGGTTATTAATTTTGCAAAAAAAGTAATTCATTGAACTTTTATAATTAGGTCATTCAATACTTCATAATTGTAATTTTCATTCCTCCCCCCCCCTCTCGAAACTCCAAAATGTCGGTAGTAAGTCCATAAAAGTTTCAGGGGATTTTTTGTGGTCCCACAAACACCCCTGGAGATGTAAAAATGGATATTAAAATTCCGTCCAATTCGTGGCAAAGTGTTTTATGTGAATATTTTTCCCGTTTCCAACCCTCATTTTGCCAGTACTCTTCCGATAAAAAAAATACTTATGCTTCTTCGTTTCCCCTAAGTCAGGGATACCTAACTCAAATCGATTGGTGGGCCAAGTAAAAATTGACTAAACTGAGGTGGACCGCACATATCAAAATAAAACAACAAATTATTCAAAATGTTTTATTATCGTAGAACATTGAAAATATTTTACCTTAAAATTAATGTGACTCTAGTTTCTGTATTTTACTTGAGATTTTTTAATTTCAACTGATAATTTAGTCGACGCTCATCGTAGTTGATTGGTCATGTTTTCATCTAGCAATCTGCTGCGATACTTTGTTTTTACCAGGTTTAATTTGGAAAAAAATGACTCGCAGTGATAATTCCAAATGCTGACATAATGCGCATAGCCAATCGTTTTAAATTTGGAAATTTATCTCCGAGGATATGTTTTTGAAAATTTTCAATCTTATTCCCTTTGCACAGGTTTTTTAACTCTATGCTTGATAGTAATTTTACTAGCTCCATTTGTAAATTTGGAGGCCCTGATTCCATCTCTACACTAAATGGAGCTAAAAATATTGTAAACATTTCCTCAAACTTTTATATTTAGGAGAATCTGGTTTTGGATGTTTCAAATTTTTTTATTTTCCTATTTCAGTAGAATATTGAAGTTTTTGAAGTCATTTAACAATGAAAAATGAATCAAATTGTTTGACCGCAATTTGATTTTCATAAAGCTCAAGCTTTGCTGAAAAGGCTTTTATAGCTTGATAGCAATCGGTAATCAACTTATTTTCATCTTATAACTTCTAGTTTAGCTCCTTCAGTTTCATTGTTATATCTGTTAGAAAACTTAAATCTAGAAGCTATTGATCATCCGAAAGTTCACTTATATTATGACCATTATTGTGTTCATAAATGTTTCAATTTCTTCCCTTAATTTTCAAAATTGCAATAAGCAGTTTCCGCGACTTAACCACCGAATTTTAGTGTAATAAATGATTCACTAAACCGTATTCAGATTCCAGTTCCATAAGATATTCTTGAAATTGCCGATGCTTCAAAAGATTGTTTTTAATGGAATTAATTACCTTGACAACAACTTTCATCACATGAGATATATTTAATACCTGTACACATATTCTCGAAATGCAAAAAACAATGACAAATGAACATTTCAAAATCATTTGAACTGTTTTCTAAAACTTATGTGATCGAAAATTAATGTAACAGCACCAACATTTTTTTCCATCCCTTGAAGAAACCCCATCTGCTGTAATGCCTACAAGATTTTTCAAATCTGACGACTTTGCGCACAATTTATGACAGCATCCTTAATATCTCTTCCGGTTGTGGTACCTTTCAAACTCACAAGTTCGAATAGTTCTTCAGTAATATTCATTTGACTATCGACACCTTTAATAAAAATATAAAGTTGAGCAGTATCATATATATATATATATATATCTGACATTTCATCTAAAGCAAGTGAGAAGTATACGAAGCTTGTTGTAATTGTGTTTAGCGATGCACAAATCTCACTCGAAATGTTTTCTATTCTTTCTACGGTTTGACGTGTAACAGACTAATTTGAGTAAAGAGATTCAGTTTTTCTGGACACAGATTTCTTCAACTGTCTTTGATATAGTTACGGTCTGTAAAAGACTTCATATCTTTAGCAATAATGTGGGATATTTGAAAGCTAGCACTGACAATACCATTTGATTGGGCAGTTTGCTTATGAAATATGTATTTTTGAGTTGTCAAATTGTTCTTCAAAGATTGTAACTTAGCTTTCCGTTCGCCAACAGTAAGTTTATCAATTTCTCCATGTTTTTGTTCATAGTGTCTTTTTAGGTTGTATGATTTTACAATTGAAATTGAATTACGATAAATCAAACATACAGTATTGTCTTTTACATGAATAAAATGTACAAATTTTCTCATTCACTTTGAAACTGTCTATTTTCATCTTCAAATTTTCTTTTCTTCTTTTTAATTTCTCTTTCAGCCACATCACGAATAAATATCTAATAGAAATAAATATACGATAATTATTGATATGATGAAAAGAACAGTAAGTTTACCTTTTATTTGGATCACAATCACAGATTATAAGGGAAATCTTCATTAACGTGGGCTGGATTTTCTACCGCCAAATTTTCTTTTCTAGCCGAAGATCGATCGCCAAGGCGTATCCTTGAGAGGAACCGGTTTGTAGTAACCATATGCGATACGATTCTCCTCAGAGAAAACTCGGCGTAGTAATACATTGTATTCCTGACATTCGGGTTTTCATTTCAGTGTTGATGTTTTCTGAAAATATTACCAGTGTAATTTAAAGGGTAGGTTAAACGATTTCTCGAATTCACATTTTAAACTTTTTTATCTCAAAATGAGGTTTAAAAAAAAACTTTATGTACATGACAACTAAGTTAAATTTCAAGTTTTTTCTTTTCAAAGCAAAGAGTTATTATTTAAATTCGAAGCTATAAATTTCATTATTTTTATAAATACGAGACATAAGTATCAAATGAAACATAGTTTTAATTTTTTGCCAGAACAAAGGAAAATAATTATTTATAATTATGAAAAAATACACATTTTAGTACAATCAGTGCAGATTGTCTAGTCAAACTAATCCAGAAATCTCAAATATCTTACTATCCTAAATATCTATTATTTGTTTCATCTCATCATTACCTTAATTTTTAAAGAGATAATCACTCAGATTTTTCGAAATAATCGAATGCTTTTCTGAAAAAATTTTCTTCCTTTATATATATTCAGAGATGATTTATTTTTTAAAATCATAGATTATTTTATATTGGGTTTTTTTTAGATATAATAGTTATAAGGCTTTTATTACAGTTTGGAAGGGAATATATACTTATATACAGTACAATATCTTATACATTTCATAATTTTCATTATATTTCTCTTTTTTTTAACTACAGATTTTCGAAAAAATAGCGATTTACAAAAAGCTGTTGATATTGCATGAGTTCCTGAATAGTATAAGAAAATTCATTTCTGCTCCTGATAATAAAAATGGCCGCGGTAACCTAGTGGTCAAGTTAACGGACTCGTGGTCGGTGTGTCATGAGTTCGAGCCGAAGACCCGCATTGTAAGGGGGCGATGCTTAAACGTTCTCTCGTTGGTGTGGTGTAGAAGTTAGGAGAGGGGTTGCCAGCTCAGGTGTTGTCCTCGTCACTTGACCGTGGTTCAAAATTACGAGGTCCAAAAACCCTCGAGTAGCTGAATAGCGTGATGCTAAAATTTATTCACTCAAGATAATAAATGTGTTGAAAATAAATCTCGGATTATCCACGTATAATAAAGCCAGAATTTTCAACTACCAAAACATCACGGTTTCTAGGATTGCTGGAAAGGGGTGACTGTAAATTAATATCTTTGCTGCACCACTTTGAATGAACAGGAAATTCATCAATCAAGAGTTCATTAGGGATATAAACATATTAATCTTAAATTAAGATTTCAAAATTTAGTATTTTTTTATGAAACTAATCAAAATAAAAACTCTAGAATTAACTAATGTCTTTTTGAATCCTCCTTGATATTATTCCTTTTAATTCCTTTTACAACTTTACATACATATGTGTAAAATAATTAAATGATTTTTTTTTTCTTTCTAAACAGGACATAAGATGTAAAAATTCTTTTCATTGAAAATGAGTGATTTCCATTTTGTACAATTTATATTTCAATATTTGAACCATATGAAACTACAATTATAGCAAAAGTTATAATTGACATAGTTTAAATATCCATGTAAAAATTAAAATAGAATTGAGACAATGATGAAATAACAAAATTTATGTGCTCTTAATCCACTGTTTTCTAATAAAAGTTGATAAACATTTAAAAACATGTAATCTCAAAAACTTGGAAAATGATTTTAAAAATATCATATTATGTCTGAAGGTTGAATATATTATGCCAATTGCAAAATTTTAAAATGAATGTTGAAAAAAAGAATATGTTCTGGTTAAACACTTTTCTCCTAGCAAAACAAGAATGAATGTTTTAATCAACACGACTTAGATTTTTTCAGAGGTCATAGTCAATTTTTAAAAAATGATAGCATTAATTTTTTGATTTGTTTAAAGATCATAGCCAATAAAAATATGATTAATAGCATTTTCTTAATTTCAGAACTTAAAACAAAATCAGTAAAAAAAAGTATCAAAAAATATAAATTAATTCAGTGCTTTTCAAACTGTGGGGCGCGCCTCTCCAGTGGGGTGGGATAACCCTACAAGGAGGGTGCGAGCATGTCGGAAATAAAAGATTAATTAAGAATATATCTATATATTAATTTATTGAAAGAAAGCAAAGGAAAAAAAATTCTGATATAAAAATTAATCAAATATCCATGTGTACACTGTTATAATATACTTATAAATTGTACAGTACAATACATTTGATAATAAATTTATCTATATTAAATTAAGAACAAGTTTAATAGTTACTACCGAATTCCTTGAGCTTTCTATATACAAAATTTAATATATCTTGATAATTCGTGTTATTTATAATTAAAGTCGTATTGTAATTTCAGCGTCAAAGTACGTTATTATTGCTTTCAATACAATGTTATTGTATGGGGGGGGGATGAAAATTATGATTGAAAATTGGGTCGTCAATATTTAAAATTTGAGAAGCACTGAACTTATTGGTAAACTTTTAATTTTAGATTATCATACATGGTATGACTTATAGCATACCATATTCGATTGTGTCACATGTAACATCTACGTACTAAAGTATCATTGAATTTTGTAGATAGGATGCAAAAATGAGATAAATTTATGAAATTAATATACTTAACTATTAATCATTTGTAAGAAAATAAAAATTAACTGGATTTTTTATTTCTCATATAAAATTTTGTTTTTTTTTTTGTCATAATACTGTGTAACTTTTACCTTCAACATTAAAATTCTATAAAATATAGAGTATGTTGTACAGAAATCATTAATATAAAACATTATCTTGTAGATTATTACACACAAATTCAAATGTTTAATATTATTCAGTCAACTATATAGAAACATATCTTTTGCGAAGAAAAATTCACAGGTCACAAAAAACAGAAATTTTTTTGTTGAATATTTTTTATATGCCACGAAAACAATAAATTAACTTTTAATTTTTTCGCGTATTCGTTTAATTAACAATCATTGCATTCTTTACCGTCTAATTGATTCGATCAGCTAAACTATTTTTTAGCACTTGAAAGCAATTAATCGTGTAAATGTAATTCAAGAATTGGCTCTGTGCATTAAATATATAAATTCTACGAGGATATAATGCTTAATTATTTAAAGAAATTTAGAAGTGATACTTTAAATTTATAAGAGGACATTTTTTTTCTAAACTTATAATAATCAAATTTATATTATTTGAAGACTCCTAAATTTCTTTGCGTATTCAAAGAAAAAAAAATTCTTTGTGTTCATCTTTAAATTTGACCTTTTTTTTTTGCTAAATCCTATGTTTTATTTTGCAGAGTTTCTTGATGAAATTATTCATTCGAGTATCTTGATAAAAAAATATTTAAAACTCGTTTATTAAGTCATCAAACACTTTTTTTATGCGAAACATAATTATTACAAAAATATTTTAACAAACTTTGTATAAAGTTTTTTTAATGCTTCAGTTTTATTTATTTATTTTACTGTTTATTTTATGCTTCTACATACAAAATACTATGTTTAATTAAATGTTTGGAAATTCTACATCGTCTGAGTTTTTTACGTATGTTTTAAATTTTGATTTTTAAAAATTTAAATACTTTTGGTTAATTCCTTATAGTGATTGCGGTAACCTTGTAGTTATGGTCACGAACTCGAGGCTGGAATGTCTCGGGTTCGAGTCCTAGTGCCACAAGGGACCCACCATGCAGAGCAGGCCGATGTACATTGAATCCGTAGAGGCTCAATGTCTTCCCGATGATGTGGTGTGGCAGTTAGGAAAGGGGGTTGCCAGCTCATATTTTAGTATAATCAGTAAGAATTTCTAGTCAACATATAGTAAGACTGGATCTAATCTAGAAATTTTATATCTCTTACTATTCTAAATGTATTATTTGTTTTATCTTTATCATTATCTTAATTATTAAAGGAGATAATCTCTCATATTTTTAGAAATAAACAACTTTAGTTAAAATTTTTGTTTCTTACAAAATCAATACTTTGAATTTTCCTCCATTAAATTTATTCACAGCTAATTTATTATACACAAAGATTAACTCATACAAAGTTTTTTCGATATAATAGTTAAGAGATATAATTTGGAAGTGAATATATACTTGCAGTATGGTATTTTGTTTCACATTTCTCATTGCTTTTCTCTTTTTTTTTATTAATAGTTTTTCGAAAAAATAAAGATTTACAAAAAATTGTTGATAGTGCGTAAGTTAGTGAATATATAGTTCAAGAAAATTCATTTCTGCTCCAGATAAATGTGTGGAAAATAAATCCTGAATTATTCACGTATAATTAATTTAGATTTCTTAACTACTGAAACATCATGACTCTTAGACAGGATTCCTGAAAGAGGGATAAAATTGATATTTTATTTGTATTACTTGACTTAACAGGAAATTGATCAATCATCGATATAAATATATTTATCTTGAATTAACATATCAAAATTTTAACATTTATTTATAGAACAAACTAAGGCAATTTAGAACAAAGGATTTTAGAGGTTTGCTAGTGCCTTTTTCAAATTTCTTTATTCCTTAAAATCCTACATGATCTTTTTTTTTATTGTATCCAGTTAAGGGAAATTTATTAAAGCTCTTGCTTCATTTAGTAAAACACTTCTATATACATGTGTGTAAAATAATTAAATGATTTTTCCCCCTAAACAACATATAAGATGCAAAAATTCTTTTCAATGAAAATGTGTGTTGTGTGTGGTGTGTGAGCTTTTAATTTTCCGTTCATAATTGAGAACGAACAAAAATATTGCGATTAGAAATATTTGCAAATATGAACATCCCTTTTATTTTTTTTTTTGTACAAAACTGAACATAATAATTCTTCTGATCTTTCATGTTTAGAAAGATACCATTTTGAGGTCAACAAATCTAGTACTGTTTTTGCGGCATGGTCCAAAAGATTGAAAAAAAGGGGAGTGTCTCCCCTTTTGTTAAGAATTGGGGAGTGGTTCAAATACTTGAAAACTATCCTTCAAGTTATACTGAGAATTTCTTTTTCTTTTATTTTTGTTGCTTCGCTACTATAGTTCACTTCTTGTCTGAAAATCATCAGTTTAGAAATCTTTTTTTTTTTACCAGTCATTTTATTGTAAGCGATCTAAAGTTTTAATTAAATATCTTCAACAAGTACGAAATATGAAATATTATGAGTTTTGTTCAGTGATTAATTATATAAAAATACTAGCCGCGTGGGGTATAACGGCTAGTATTTGAACTGATCAACTGAATTTGTTTCACTTGTTAAAAAAAGTCCTCTGTTAACAACAAATGAAATCTATATTTTTTCTATATTTATTACAATTGAAACGAAATGCTTTAATTTTCATACCAATTAAAAAAATTTACGAAGTTTGTATTCCTTTTTTTATAAACTATGTGTTACTTAGAAAAAGCCACAACATTTTAAATTTCACAAACAGCAAAAAAAAAAAAAAATTCAAATTTACTTATTTAAATTTCTAATACTCTTATCCTTATGAGAAAAAAAATAATTTTGAAAGGTAAAAAAAAAGTCAATTTTTGAAAACACTAATCTAAAATAAAGTTCAAGTAATGATCAGTGCATATAATTTGCACAATTTAGCCAATTAAAAAACACACATAAAAGCTAATTACCTAATCACTTACATATTTTTGAAAAATTTTATAATGCTATAAAATCAAAGTATTGAAAAATTAGGAATATAAAATGTTTGCATTATTTTTATATAGTTTGACAAAGTTTAATATTAAAATATGCTCTGATATTAAAACATTTGAAGTAGCAAATGTGCTTAAATAAAGTTAAAGCTTTTCAGTAATTGAATTTGAATTTAATTGAAGCGTTCGCACGAAAGATGAAAAATATACATGTTAGATGGATTAGCTATTGAATGACTTTTGGAAGAAAGTTGTCCCATATTCATTGCATCGCTAAAAATTATTCAACATTTCTTAAACCTAAAAATTAAATTTTAAATAATAGTAATCAAATAGTGTTATTAATTAAAAAACAACAAAAATGGACAACTAATTTTATAAATTAATTTAACATTGAAATTTAAGAACATGGGTTCTTTTGGCTGCAGACTTCAAATTTATATGCAATCACACCTCAGCTAGGATGTTTAATTTGTATTTTATTAACTACCACACAACATCATTCGAGAAATTTGAGATCCCGTTTCTTATATTAAGTCGCACTTGCAGAATTTCACAAAGGGAATTCTTGGTAAAATCAGGATTCGAACCCATGACTAATCTTTTAAACTGCGACCCATTAAAAAAGATAAAAGCTATAGAAATACCTTATACGAAGTAAAAATAGACGTTAAAACTAAATACTATGTAGAATTTTCCCTTAGAATGTAGATTCTTATAAATAGGTCTGTACTGCGGAAATCTATCACGAACTGCAGTCTTTTAATGTATAAAAGAAAGTAGAAATGGAAACGACTGATTTTATAACCATTAAAAAAATAAACTTTATTAAAAATAGATTTCTTTGAATGAAAAATAAATTGATTAATTTGAACATACCAAATTGTATTAAAAATCTTTAAATTTCATATGAATTTCATTAAACTTACCAATAATTTTATTTTATATAATTATTCCACTTAACAAATGGTTAGAAATTTGTATTGTTTTTAATATAACAATTATAAATCAAATAGAATGTTTTTCGATAAAATAAAATTACTTAATTAAACCAACACTTAAATTAAGCCTTTTAAATTCATTAGAATTTCATGCTTCAGAAAATAATGTAGGCAAAATGTAGATTCTTCCTTCAAATTGTATACACAATATATGTAGAGAGAGACCTTACTTTTTTTGCTTTTAAATTAGTATTAATGATGCATAATTCACACACATTCTTGCATTTCTTGGTATAAATATTCTCGTAGAAAAAAAATTTAAGTATTCGAATATTCTTTTTTCAAATTTTTCATAAAAATGACACCTTTAAATTAACGAATGCTTCATTTCATAGAGAATGTGATGACTACGGGGCATTTTCCAATTCCATGAATATTATTATTGACAAATCTTAACACGTTCACCAGATCAAATAGCAACATAAACCGTCAGAATAAGCTGTTTTACAATAAATAAAAATACCTATGATAGTGGGTCTCATAAAACAAAAACGTGACTTTAATTTTAAAAAAAAATTAATCAAGTGGAAACTAAATTTTACCCGTTTAACAGATTTATTTACTAAATTTAATGAGGTTAGTTTGTACTTACAGGGGACAGCATGAATTTTATTAAAACAAGAACTATTTCAGCATTTCTCGCCAGATCAGCTAAAGAAGGATAATACTAGAGATCCCGAATTTTATCAATTGGACACAGACAATCTGTCAGGACATATTAACCTAAGTTCAACAGTTAAATGCCTTTAATTCAGATTTTGAAACCAGGGTTGAGAATGCTTTAACTATGGTAATACCACAATCGGCAATGGATTCATATGGTCACATTGAAGAAAAAATGTCACATTACAATAGGGACTGATCATAATGACCTCTAACGAAGGTCTTAAAGTTTAGAAACAGATGTCAGGAATTTTGGCTTTAAAAAGTGAAACCTGTTATTAGTCCCGAACTATAGAATATCGCGAGGAAATTTCAAATTGCTTTTCCGAATGTGAAGGAGTTTCAGCACAATGTTGCCTATCTCCAAAAACTAAAAAAAAAAAAAAAATTGAACACTACTAACAGAGGAGATTTAAGGTTAAATCTGACAAAATTGATACCAAATGTTGAAAATTTGATATTGTAACACCAGATCCTCCCATTAAAATCATTTGTTTATTGTTTAGTTATTTTATTTAACAGTTTTTATTTATTAATTAACTTTTAATTTAATTAATTCACAGTGATTTTTAAATTTTAAACACTATACTTCATTACAGTTAGAAATTTAATTCTTTGAAGTAGGGTAGTGTACCAGCTGTCAAAAAGACAGTTAAGTTGATAAATTTGCAAAAACTCAATATTAATTAAGCAGGGGTCTATCCCAAACATTGCCCCCTGAAAAACATGACAAGGGTCTATGAGACAAAAAAGCTTGGAATATATGTTTTGAAGAGTCCAGCAAAAACAAATGATTTATACATATTAGTGAAAATCACTTAACACGAAACTGAAGGGACTGAAATATTTTTTTGAAGAATTTTGTAAAAGAATTTTCGTGTTAAGAGATAGTACAAAAAAAAAACATATCAACAAAATTAAGTTTATCAGAGCTTATTTTATCTACATCGAATGTATATGCATGTATTCATAAAAATCAGTGAAACAAAA